>BJKM01000961.1:10000-55000 GCA_015082035.1 Chaenogobius annularis | reverse complement strand
GACCTCCATTGTCAATTGCGGCTGCTCGGAGCTGTGGTCGCAAGGTCCTCAGGTGTAATGTCGCGCGCGGCAACCCCCGAACCCGGTGGTGACATCGGAAGTAAGGGATGCCATCAGGCGGAAGAAGGAGGCCTATCAGGCCTCTTTGGCTTTTGGGACTCCTGAGGGCCGTTGACGGGTATCGGCGGCGGGCCAGCTCGTGCTGGCAGAGGCAAAAACCCTGCTGGGAGGAGTTCGGGGAGGCCCTGGAGGAGGACATCGGTCGGCCCCAAAGAAATTCTGGCACCGTCCGGCGCCTCAGGAGGGGGAAGCGTTCCACCTACGGTACGGTGCAGTGGGGACCTGCTGACCTCGACTGGGGATGTCGTCGGACGGGGGAAGGAGTACTTTGAGGACCGTTCCCTAAATCCCACTGGTCAAAAACGTCTTTGTTCCGAAGAGGAAGTAGAGGACTGAGGAGCTCGGGAGGCGACTCATCCATCACCCAAGCCGAAGTCACTGAGGTTGTTGGCAAACTCCTCGTGGATTGTTGCAGGACTGTCTTTGGTTGACACGTCTCTGCAACTATCGCGTGCGGTCGGGGACGGTGCCCTCTGGACTGGCAGACCGGGGGTTGTGGTCCTGTTTCAAGAAGGGGGACCGGATGGGTGTGTTCCAATCTACAGAGGGATCACACTCCTCAGCCTCTCACTGGTAAGGTCTATTCCAGGGTAACTGGATGAGGAGAATCCCTAACCCTAACCCTGTGTTTTATGGACAGAATTTCTAGGCACAGTCAGGGGTCGGAGGGGGTCCGGTTTGGGGACCACAGGATCTCATCTCTGCTGTTTGCAGATGATGTTGTCCTGATGGCTCCATCAAACCTGTGACCTTGCAACATGGCACTGGGACGGGTTTGATGGCCGAGTGTGAAGCGTCTGGGGATGAGAATCAGCACCTCCAAATCCGAGGCCATGGTTCTCGGACCGGAAAAAGGTGGCTTGCCCCTCTCAGGGTGGGTGGGGAGTCCCTGCCCCAAGTGAAGGAGTTCAAGTATCTCGGGGTCTTGTTCACGAGTGAGGGAAGGATGGAGCGTGAGATTGACAGGCGGATCGGTGCAGCGTCGCAGTGATGCGGTCGCTGCACCGGACTGTTGTTTGGTAAAGAAGGGAGCCGAGTCCAAAGACAAAGCTCGGTCGATTTACCTCAAGTCTACGTTTCCCCTGGAAGCCCTCACCTTTGGTCATGAGCATTTGGGGGTAGTGACCGAAAGGACAAGATCGCGGATACAAGCGGTCCGAAATGAGTTTTCCTCCGCAGGGGGCTGGGCGCTCCCTTAGAGAGATAGGGGTTGAGGAGCTCAGTCACACGGGAGGAGCTCGGAGTAGAGCCACTGCTCCAGCTGAGGTGGCTCGGGCATCTGTTTCCGGATGCCTCCTGGGCACCTCCCTAAGGAGGTGTTTCGGGCATGTCCCACCGGGAAGGAGGCCCCGAGGAAGACCCAGGACACGCTGGAGGGACTATGTCTCTCGGCTGGCCTGGGAAACGCTTCGGGATCCTCCCGGAGGAGTTGGAGGAAGTGTCTAGGGATAAGGAAGTCTGGGAGTCCCTGCTTAGACTGCTGCCCCCGCAACCCTGCCCCGGATAAAGCAGAAGAAGATGGCTGGATGGACAGGAGTGTAACAGTATTGCAGGAGTATAACAGTATTGCACAGGAGTATAACAGTATTGCAGGAGTATAACAGTATTGCAGGAGTATAACAGTATTGCACAGGAGTATAACAGTATTGCACATGATTATGACAGTATTTCATATGATTATAACAGTATTGCACATTATGACAGTTTTGCATATGATTATAACAGTATTTGCAAGGAGTATAACAGTATTGGCACAGGAGTATAACAGTATTGCACAGGATTATGAAAGCTGAATGACACGTTCAGGACGAACAGTGTTTGTTGTAAAGTCTGACAGCAGCAGAAGGAAAGACCTGTGAAACCTCTCGTTCACACAGCGAGGGTGGATCAGTCTGTCACTGAAGCTGCTCTCCAGAGCAGACAGTGTCCTGCAGGGGGCGACACTCATGGTCCAGCATAGACGTGAGTTTAGCCAGGACCCTTCTGTCCCCCACCTCCTGCATCGAGAGCACAGCCCAGGACGGAGCTGGACTTCTTGATGACTTTGTCCAGCTTCTTCCTCTCCCGCTCTGTGATGATGCTGTTGCTCCAGCAGACCACCCCATACAGGAGGGCTGATGGTTCCAAATACAAAGCAGACAGGAGGGGGTACCAGGCGCAGCCCTGCCTAACCCCCCCTTTCCAGAGTCAGTGGACCTGTCAGATGACCATTGATTTTAATTCTTGATGTTGGACCATCGTAAAGAGCCCCAATATTTTTCATAATTAAATTTTCGATTTGAAATTTGTTCAGTACTTAATAAATATGGCCTAACGAACAGAATCAAAAGCTTTCTCAGCATCTAAACTAATTATTATGGCTTTATTTTGTTGTTTTTGTACATGATCCATAAGTGTGTTGGGGAGACGTCCCCGGACCCTCTGGACTGTGAGGTCCTGTTTTGGGTTTTAGCTGTCACTGCTCTGGAGTGCCCGGCCAGCGCACCACTCGAGGCCTAGACAGATAACCGGACCGATGGAAACCACGAGGGGACACAAAGAAGGGTTCAGGAGCTTTATTGAACCGAACAGGTGCACACAGGTTACGAACACGTTCACTGAACCCCGACAACAGCAATACTAAAACTTAAGAAGAGCGGGCTCGCTCTTTTAAGCACATCTAATGTCATAAAGCATAGGGATGTCACAAGGCCATGTCATGCAAAACATAAAGGAAAGAATAAAGGTGACATCGTAAAGCACGATTATTATGGCAAGACGGGAGCGCCCTGGGTTAGGGTTAACCCTGACTCCAATCCTCGGAAAGAACTGGATATATAAGACCCCTGGCTCTCCATGTCCCCCTGCTGCACTCTGCATGTATTTCCAAATTCCCACAAATCCAATATCCCACGTTTGGCACATCGATGAGTAGATGTGTTTAGTCACAGAGTTTATGTACAATAGTAGACAGCCACCAGCCACTTCTGCTTCTCCTGGTGTTCCGAGCACAAGTCACTTTCACTCCTCTCCCTCATCAACGCCCAGAAGCCTCAAGTTAGGACGATGGGATCTGGACTCCAAATCCAGGAGCTTATTTTTCATGTTATTGCTCTCCGACTCCAGCGTCGGCTCCCTGGCCCGCAGCGTCTGTCTCGGTCCTTACTGTCTGCAGATTGTCCGTATTGTCTGAAACATGCTGTTCAATCGCCTCAATGCATGTTCCCGTTATAGAAGTCGCGTGTCTCCATCTGGGTCGGCGGGGAAGGAGCGTGGCTCTCAGGGTTGTTGTTAGCCACGCTAACTTCGTTAGCCTTGTTAGCCTCGTAAGCTTGTGATGCGGGCTGTTTTCCAATGGAGCCGTGGGCCGTGAGCCCGCGCTACCGGACTTGCGTCTTCCTTTTTTACTCATCTTTCGTTTTTGTTCTTTGGGATTGGGCGGGTCAAATGATGATTTTATCTCCACTTCTTGCAGCAGTGGAGTGAAATGCGTACACTCACTCCGTCACCGTACCGGGAAGTCCCCCAAGAGTCATTCTCAATCTGTGAAACAAGTCTGAGAACTCAGGTTTCATATCCTACTTTGTGTAAACCCTGCCCACAGGGCGGGACCTCCTGATAATAGGCCATTGAAACTACCTGAGATGGGCCATGGGCCTAACCCTACATTCAGGACCCCAGAGTGCCGTGCATCTTCATCTTAAAGCCCCAAACCACTCTATTGAAGACAGTGAGGTGGAGATTCTAAGCAGGAGAAGAGATGGTTTGACAGAGGAGTTAAGGAGGCAATCTTTGTTAAAAAAGAGAATCCTTCCTTAATCATAATGGAGGTTTAAGATTCAACCTTCCCGTTGTCCATATTATATTATTATATTATTGTAAATAAAAATGATAATGACAAACATAAATAAGTTCATTTTTGTTTAAAAGAAATAATACTTTGAAGATTATTGTTATTATTATTCATGCCTTTTTGAAAAGCTTTGTTATGGATGTTTAAGGACAGGCCATCACTCAAAGAAGTGCGAAAAGAGAAGCACATGTGATGAGTGTCAAAAGGGACATCCAACAGGCCAGCATGATGACGACAAGTTCATAGAACATAAAAGAACAGCTCCTGTGAAAATTGAGAACGAGTTTCCAGATAAGACAGACTCAAGAAAAGGTTGATCCTAAAGACGAAGACATGTCTACAACAGCAACAACAAACAGAGTTGCTCACGAAACCCCAAACACTTTGACAACACCCATATTACCAGTCTGGGTTTCGTCTACAAATAACCCAGATCAAGGAGCACTTGTTTATGCGCTCCTCGACTCACAGAGCGACACGTCTTCCATTTTGGACGAAATGGCCCAAGACCTTGACACAGATAAAAGCAAAACAAGCTTAAGGCTATCAACAATGTCCGCCAAGTTAACAGTTATACGATGTGAAAAGCTGTTAAACATTCAAGTAAGAGGATATCTTAGCAATCAGAGAATTGCATTGCCACCTGTCTTCACAAGAGAGTTCATCCCAGTGAACAAGTCACACATCCCAACCTCTGAAACAGCCTTGAAGTGGCCTCACCTCAATGGGCTAGCTGATAAGTTACCTCCTTTGCTGGAATGTGAGGTTGGTCTCCTTATTGGGTACAACTGCCAACAAGCCCTTCTACCAAGAGAAGTCCTGGCCGGCACAGAAAACCAACCCTATGCGCAACTAACAGATCTTGGCTGGAGTATTGTTTGCGTTGTTGACGTCAAGTGCACAATCAAGGTGATGCTATAGCACCTGTCACAGAGTTATTTGCGCTGAAGTAACCCCCACTGTCCAACAATCTGTTGAGATCAAGAAAAGGGTGCACTTTGCTTTCAGAACTCAAGTAAAAGAAGCACTCCCCTGATGTGATAAAAGATCGGAGGCAGATTTTCCGAGCATGCAACCGATTGGCACACAAATCCTCCAGCTTAGAAAGGAAACGTGGAGAAATGCTTGAAGCTGATCCTTCAGCTCTTAAGTTCACACAAACACTATTCACTCGAAAGAAGCAAACGCGGTTGTGAATGCTAAAGAAGTTCTCAGACTGGTCAAGAGCAGTAGAGAGCTGTTGCTCGGACAAAAGATTTGTCAAAGAGTTCAAACGCTTTCAGTAAAGAGACAAACAAAGCTGTTGATCTTGAAGAAAGAAAGTATACTGAAACCTTCATAATCAAACAAGTGCAAAGAGAAGCTTTTGCTGAAGAAATGCAGAAAAAAAGATCACAAAAGGAAAGGAAAGTTTGTGATGAACGTCCAGCAGCTAGCCATATGGGAGGTGTCTGGGAACGTCAAATTCGTACAGTGCGAAGCGTACTAATTCAATTCAATTCAATTTATTTTTGTAACGCCCAAAATCACAACAGTAGTTGCCTCGCGGGGAAAACAAAATAAACAATGTTCATAGGGACTTGGAAATGTCCCAGCGTTCTGTGTCCTTAGACAGATGTCCCAAGCTCCCCTGTCCTTAGACCTCCTTCTCGGCAGGAAAAACTACCAACCTCTTTGGGAAAAAGTAGAAACCTGTAGGAGTTCCACAGTGAAGGAGAGATCCGACTCCCTCGGACGGACAGGAGGACGAGAGAGAGAGACAGAGGAACTGGACCCACTCAGGAGGAGAACCAGGTCTTCGAGGCCGATGAAGAACCGTTCATATGGAGTAGAGACCGTTTCTCCAGGCAGATGAGGAGCATCTGGATCCACAGGTTGAACAAATTGCCAGTGAAATTAAATATTAAATATTGTTTGATAGAAAAGTAGTAGGAAACAGAGGATAGTGCTCAAGCTCCATACTTCCCCCAGAGTTGGTCTAGAGGCAGCATAGCTGGGAACTATAGGTTTTATTTCCTGTTCCTAACTGGTCTGACATAAGCAATTCCAAAGAGGAACGTTTTAAGCCTGGTCTTAAATGAAGAGACTGTGTCGGAGACTGTGTCGGCCTCTTTAACATGGACAGGAGCTGATTCCACAACACAGGAGCTTGGGAGCTAAACGCTCTACCTCCTACTGTGCTTTTAGAGACCCTTGGGACGGCCAGAAGTCCAACATTTTGAGAGCGAAGTGCGAGCAGGAAGTTACAGGAGTCTAATCTAGATGTTACAAACGCATGGACAAGTTTTTCAGCATCACTTTTAGGCCAGATTTGTCTGATTTGATCTCTTTTAGGCAGATGGAAATAGGCTGTTTTACAGGCTTGATTTATGTGTGTTTTGAATGAGAGCTCTTGGTCCAATCAGACTCCCAGGTTTCTTCCAGTGGAGCTGGAGGCCACACTGACTGTGGTCCAGTGGGACTATCTGCAAGTAGATAACAGCAATTGAATGCTCACCAAGCATTGATCCGATTGGGCAGGGGACCAGAAAATATTACGGTATCTGACATCGTCTTTGCCAATTCACACACCGCACCTGCTTGTAATTTGAGCACCTCTGATTGTCTAGGGGGCTACAAAAGGTACTTGTTTTGTGCATGTGAAATAAGTGTAGTTCTGGATTTTTGTAGTACTAATTTCACTGTATGTTGTACACAATTATAAATTGCACAAATGTTATTGTTCCTCGTCTAAAGACCTCCAAAGTGACAGGCGGCCATGAGGTAGCTATTTTATTTGATGCTGTGTGTTAGCAAAGACAGAATGAGTGTAATCATGCTGTTTATTTGTACTTTAGTTTTGTTGTTTTTTCATGGTGTTTACTGGCACCAAATAAGGCTAATAAATGCCCCCGTCTTGAGAAATCCTGTGCAGTGTTGTCGTTAAGGAGCTACAATTATATTATTTTATATTATAGATTCTTTTATTGAAACCCTGGAGATGCCCGAGGCATTCTGATGCTAATCAGGTACTCAATGAGGAGGGAGGGGAAGTCATTGTACAATAGGATGTTATTGGCCCAGCTCAGGTAGTTTCAATGGCCCATTATCAGGCGGTCCCGCCCTGTGGGCAGGGTTTACTCAGAGTAGGATATAAAACCTGAGTTCTCCGACTTGTTTCACATTTGTTTGCTGTTTCTAGTACTGCACTCTGGACTGAAATGTCTGATGTTTTTCCAGGAATCTGTTGTAGCCACTCCTCCAGTGCTGCAGCCCCTCCTCCAGTTTGGGGGTCACTCCCTTGAGGGCTCCGATGACCACAAGCACCACTTTGGCCTTCCCCTTCTACACCTTCTCCAGCTCTTCTCTGAGCCCTTTGTGTTTCTCCAGTTTCTCGTGTTCCTTTTTCCTGATGTTGCCATCACTTGGTGTTGCCACGTCGACCACAACGGCTTTCCTCTGCTGTTTATCCACCACCACAATGTCTGGTTGGTTTGCCATTACCATTCTGTCAGTCTGTATCTGGAAGTCTCACAGGATCTTGGATCAGTCATTCTTTACCACCTTTGGGGGTGTTTCCCACTTTGACCATGGGGTTTTCAGTCCATACGTCGCACAGATGTTCCTGTGTGGAGTATATATGCTCATTAATGCGCATTGTGTATATTGTCCGTTATGCATCTTTAACTGTGTAGTGACCTGCAGATGACCTCTGAATGTTGCCATGGTAACAGGAATAAAAACAGACTATCTCTGCAGGAGCAGAAACTTCATGCTTTGAAGCAGTCGAATGGACTCACAGAGCCATTTTCTCTCCCAAGACAAAAGTTAAAAAGCTAAAAAGACTGCGGTTTTAGAAAACAATCATCTGATTGCAGACTTTGTCCACAAGATACATTTACTGTACATAATGTTATTGTGTTCTGCACGTTCATTTAACTGTTTTGTAACTTGTCTTTTGAACAATATTACCTTTGTAACTATGTGGCCTAATGTTAATGCCAAACAATGGCTGCAATATTCCGGATCTTTTTCTCTGATCAACTCTGAATCAGCATGCGTGCTGATTGGTCGAACACTGGTGCTACACCAACCCCCCCAGGGGTATGTGAGAGAGAAAAGGAGATCTTCAAGAAGGAAGTATCTCAACCAGGGAGATGAGGGTTTATCTCTGGTCTAGCAGAACAAAGAACGTTCCAGAGAGACACGCCCGCGGAAGCTTACTTTTCTCTCCCTTAAAGCTGTGCCCGTCTTTCTTAGACATGATTTAAATGGCATCATGCAAACTCAAGCAAATTACCGTTTTGCAACTTTTCAAGTCCACAATGAAACTTTGGATCCAGGGACAATCTCTTCAGACCAGCCTCATCTATGACTAGTGCAATGGCCTTTTTATCAGAGGAACGTCTCAGAGCCAAGGAGAACGCAGATCCATGAACCTGATCCAGTGCTTCTTTGGCCTGGAGCTCCGGAGCCCGTGTCCTGCCCATCGTGTGGACCGAGCAGTCTCTCCCAGCGTGACCCCTGAGTGAACCCTGGAGACGACAGGGACACACAGTCTCTTGGAAACAAACTGGGCCATCTCCTTAGGATCACAGCTTCTTCTGGTTCTGGTTGTATAAATACATTTAAAAATCTGGCCGATAAAATCATATTAGAATTAATTCACACAAAACTAGCTAAATCAAGTCCAATCATGTCTAGCATCTCCATCTGTTATCGACTCAGCTGAGGAAAGCCAAGCTGCCAGCGAAGATGAGTCCCTTCTCACCGTCAGGCAGGAGGCCACCCCCCTCAGGCAGGAGGTCACTCCCCTCAAGCAGGAGGCTGCGGTCCATCCGGACCAGAACCTCCCGCCACAAGAACAGTCTCTTTCCCTCTGCCGTTGGACTCATGAACACTTGTCACCTGTCACTTTAACCACAATTTAATCAATCACTTTCTGCACTACTTCTGTACATTAAACTGTAAATTATTGTGTACATAATAAGTAAATTTTTAACTTATAAAAAGTAAATTTTAAATTGTTTCTTAACACACGCCCTTTTGATTTCATACAAGTTTCATATATGACTAACTTTACAGTACTTGTACTAGTAAAATCCTCTATGTCAGTATGAAAATCAAACAAAGGCATATTTTGCTTAGATAATCACTTAAAAAATTGAACAGAATAAGGGAGGGAGAGAGTATCATCAGAGGAGGCCTATAACTGTGTTTATGTGTCAATTAATCAACCAATTAATCAACTTTTCCTCTAAGGACAATTGAAGTTAAACAGAAATGAACTTGTCCCTGAAGCTGTAGGAGAAAGTGAGAGCTCACTGAGTTGTAAAAGGTGGACGATGATGTGTTGCTGCATTGGATGGATTTAGAGTATTATTTGAAGGACATATAGTTAAGGATAAAGTCTATCCCCACACAGACTTGTCCTGAAGTATCAACCCGGCTCATTCAAGTATAAACTGGATTCATGCTGTAACATAAAGCTTCAGCCTCTTGCTTTTAGTCAATGTTTTGTTGTGCAGTGTCTCTGTAAGATTAAAGTATATTATACCTTATTATTATTATTATTATTATACAAGGTAGTGGAAATGCACAGATGAAGAAGAAGCACACACAGCACATAGCATAGTCTGACATTGTCCTGTATCATTCACTGGGAGCTGTATGAAGCCTGTTGGAGAAGGAGCTCCTCTGCCTCTCCATTGTCCAGAGTGCGAGCAGTTTGGGACAATTATCTTCTGCTTACAGCCAGGACCATTGTAATATATCATGTGAATAATACAGAACCTGTCTGGCCTGGTCAGGGCAACAACCTGTGTCTTGCACATTTCTGTCAATGTTGAAAGTGAACCGGATTCACAAACACTCACTGCAGGAGGTTCTGGTCCTGACTCCTGTCTGAAGTGTCGTTATACTTAGTATAATGAGACGCGGCTCATATCAAATTATTTCATGAAATATGTAGGTATCAGGTGAAAGTGTGTAATGTGGGAGGAGCAAGAGGCAAAAACTAGACTCACTGCCATAAGTTGAGCTTCTTGCAGTCGAACTGAGGTCATGCTAAATAAACTGACCCAAATGACGGTTAGCGGTTACCCAAACTACTACTGTTTACTGAAGATTTTGAAAAATTTTACAAAAACTTAATCAACAAGCAGTTTGCTGTGATACGAAGCTGGCATCAGGGTTCCAAGCCTTACTTGATTTAAATGAAAGACATTCATGGAATTTAACATTTATTTTCCAAGACGACCACTCTATGTTACTAATTGGATCGATAAAATGGTAGAAGGCTTCACTTGACTCCTGTATTCTGTTTACTCAGGCGATCAGCATTATTTATGATCAAATCATTCCTCATAATAGCGTAATTTCTGTGGGAGTTACACATAAGACCAGCAGGTGGCATCGGTGTATCTAAAAATGTATTTAATCGTTCGTGATTTAGGTCTTTACATTCTATATTTATAATGATATAGGAATACATATGATCTCACTAATGAAAGTGAAACAAACATTGAGAAATTGAAATTAATATTACGTAATTTTACGTTTTTTTACGTTATATATATATATATATATATATATATATATATATACGAACACAGATTTAATTTTTGTCCGTGATGTCACAAAATAAACAAACCGGAGAAGTTTAAGCGAGCAATGGGCAATTTTGTTAACGAGCTGGCCACACCCACATTTGGAAAGGGGAGAAAAGAAGAAAAAAAGAAAAAAATGAGAATAAAGGAATGTTTTTTTCCGACCATTATTTTCGCCCAATAAGAGTCGAGCTGGAGTCATGTGACTTTGTCACATTGTGACTGAGCCAAAGCCTCAGCCAAAGCCTTGAGCCAAAGTCTGAGCCAAAGCCTGAGCCAAAGCCTGAGCCAAAGCCTGAGCCAAAGCCTTGAGCCAAAGCCTCTGAGCCAAAGCCTGAGCCAAAGCCTGAGCCAAAGCCTGAGCCAAAGCCTGAGCCAAAGCCTGAGCCTGAGCCAAAATGAGCCTGAGACCCAAAGCCTGAGCCCAAAACCTGAGCCAAAGGCCTGAGCCAAGCCTAGCCTGAGCCAAAGCCTGAGCCAAAGCTAGTGCGCCAAAGCCTGAGCAAAGGCTGAGCAACGCCAAAGCCTGAGCTGAGCCAAAGCCTGAGCCAAAGCAGAGTCTAGAGCCTACAAATGCCTGAAGCCGACCATAGCTGCCTAGAAGCAGCGACAAAGCCTTGAGGCACAAGCCTGAGCCAACTCGAGCCGATCTGAGCCAAACGTCCTGAGCCAAAGCTGAGCACGGTCCAAAGCCTGAGGTCCTAGCCAAAACCTGAGCCAAAGCCTGAGCCAAAACCTCAAAGCCTGAGCAAGCTGGGCAGCATAGAAGCTGGAGCCTGAGCCAAAACCTACCACTGAGCCAAAAGCCTGAGCAAAGACCTGAGAAGCCCTAAAGCTGACGCACTGGCCAGCCTCGACGAGCCTAACCTAACAAACGTGACCCAATAGCCTGAGAACTGAGCCAGAAACGCTGAGCCAAACACCTGAGCCACTGAGCAACCTGAGCATAAGCCTGAGCCAAAGCCTGCGCCAGCCTTGACCAAAACCTGAGCTCAAAGCTGAGAACCGGTGAGCCGAGCAAACCTAGCCACCGACGCCAAAGCCTGAGCCTACCAAAACTGAGCAAAGCTGAGCCAAAACTGGGAGAGCGAGCAAAGCACTGAGCCAAACCTGGGCCAAAGCCCGAGCCGAAAGGCCTGACGCAAACGCAAACCGCCAAAGCTAGAGCCCAAACCTGAGCCAAACTCAAGCCTGGCCACTGAGCCAAAGCGAGCCTGGCTGAGCCAAAACCGAGCCAAGTGAGCCAAAAGACCTGAGCCAAAGCCTCTGAGCCAAGCTGAGCCAAGCCTCAGCGCTGAGCCTGAGCCAAAGCTGAGCCAAAGCCTGAGCCTGAGCCAAAGCCTGAGGCCAAAGCCTACTGAGCCAAAAGCCTGAGCCAAAGCCTGAGCCTGAGCCAAAGCCTGAGCCAAAACCTGAGCCAAAAAGAGCCTGAGCAAAGCCTGAGCCTGAGCCAAAACTGAGCCTGAGCCAAAGCCTGAGCCATAACTCAGCCAAAGCCTGAGCCAAACCTGAGCCAAAGCCTGAGCCTGAGAGCCTGAGCCAAAGCCTGAGAGCCTGCCAAACTGAGCCAAAGCCTGAAAGCCAAAAGCCTGAGCCAAAGCTGAGCTGAGCCAAATCGAGCCCATAAGCCCTGAAGCCAAAGACTCTGAGCCAAAGCTGAGCCAAAGCCTGAGAAGCCAGGGCAAAGCCTGAGGCAAGCCTGAGCAAAACGCTGAGCAAAGCCTGAGCCGAGCCTAGCCAAACCTAGCCTGAGCCAAAGCCTGAGCCAACCTGAGCCACCTGAGCGCAATGAGCCACTCTTGAGGCCAAAGCCTGAGCCAAAGCCTGAGCAAAAAGCCTAGCCAAATGCTGAGCCAAAGACTGAGGCCAAGCCCTGAGCAACCCTGAGCCAAACCTTGAGCAAGCCTGAGCCAAACCTGAGCGGCAAACCTGAGGCCAAAGACCTGAGCCAAACTGAGCCCCAAGCGATGCCTAAGCCAAAACCCGCCTGAAGCCAAAGCGTGCAAGAGGCCTGCCTAGCAAAACCTGAGCCAAAGCCGAGCCAAACCTGAGCGGAGCAAAGCCTGAGCCAAAAGCTGAGCCTGAGCCAAAAGCCTGAGACCCAAAGCCTGAGCCAAAGCCTGAGCCAAACCTGAGCCAAAACCTGCTGAGCCAAAGCCTGAGCCAAAGCCTGAGCCAAAAGCCGAGGCCTAGCCAAACCTGAAACCACAAAAGCTGAGCCAAACCGTAGCAAGCCTGAAGCCAAACTAGCAAAGCCTGAGCCAAAGCTAGCAAAACTGAGCCAAAGCCTGAGGCAACAGCAAGCTTGGCTAAAGCCTGAGCAAAGCCTGAGCCAATAACCTGAGCAAAACTGAGCCAAAGCTGAGCCAAAGCCTAGCTGAGCCCAAAGCAGCCAAAACCCACTGACCAAACTACAGCCTACAAAGCCTCGGAACTCCAAAGCCTGAGCCAAAGCAGCCCAGCTAGCCAAAGCCTTGACCAAAGCCTGAGCCAAGCCTGCTGAGCCAACACCTGAGCCAAAGCCTAGCCTGAGCAAAACCTGGCAGCCTGAGCCAAACTGGCCTGAGCCAAAGCCGAGCAAAACCTGAGCGCCAAAACGACAAGCCGAGCCAAAAACCTGAGCCAAGAGCCGATGAATACCAAAGCCTGAGCCAAAGGAGCCGCAGCCAAGCCTGAGCCTGAGCCAAAGCACTGAGCCAAAACCTGAGCCAAAGCTACAACCTGAGCCGACAAAACCTGCACATAGGAGCCACCTGACCAAAGCCTAGCACCTGAGCAAAGCCTGAGCAAACTGGCAACCTGAAGCCAAAGCCTAGCCAAAACCTGAGCCAAGAACCTGACCAAAGCTGACCAAACCTACAGCCTGAGCCAAAGCTGAGCCAAAGCCTGACCTAGCCAAAACCTGACCAAAGCCTGAGCCAAAAACTACCAAACCTGAACCAAAGACCTGAGCCAAAACCTGACCAAACCTGCCAACCTGAGCCAAAGCCTGACTGACTGATCAAAACCTGACCAAAGCGACCAAAACCTGCAACGCAGCCAAAAGCCTGAGCCAAAGTCCAAAGCCTGAGCCAAAGCCTGAGCCAAACCTGAGCCTAAAGCCTGACCAAGCCTGAGCCAAAGCTGACCAGCCAAAACCTGACCAAAGCCTGAGCAACCTAGAGCCAAAGCCTGAGCCAAAACAGCCTAGCCAAAACCTAGCCAAAACCTGAGCCAAAAACCTGAGCCAAAGCCTGAGCCAAACCTGAGCCAAAGCCTGACCAAAGCCTAGCCAAAGCCTGAGCCAACCTGAGCCTGAGCCAAAAGCCGACCAAAGCCTGAGCCAAAAACCTGAGCCAAAAGCCTGAGCCAAAGCCTGAGCCTAAGCCAAACCTGAGCCAAAGCCTTAGCCTGAGCCCATAAAGCCTGACCCAAAGCCTAGCCAGCCAAAACCTGAGCCTAAAGCCTGAGCCAATGAGCCAAGCCTGAGCCAAAAGCCTGAGCCAAAGCCTGACCAAAGCCTGAGCCAAGCCTGAGCCAAAGCCTGAGCCAAAACCTGAGGCCAAAGCCTGAGCCAAAGTGAGCCCCTGAGCCAAAGCCTAAGCCTGAGCCTGAGCCAAACCTGAGCCTAGCCAAAGCCTGAGCCAAAGCCTGACCAAAGCCTGAGCCAAACCTGAGCCAAAAGCCTGAGCCAAAGCCTGAGCCTGAGGGGGCCAAACCTGAGCCTGAGCCCAAAGCCTGAGCCAAACTGAGCCAAACCTGAGCCAGCCGAACCAAAGCCTGAGCCAACCTGAGCCTACCGAAGCCTGGCCAAAGACCTAGCCTGACAAGCCTAGAGCCTACCAAAGCCAGCCTGACCAAAGCCTGAGCCTGAGCCAAACCTGAGCCAACCGGAGCCAAGTAGAGCAAAGTCTGACCAACCTGACCAAAGCCTGAGCCAAAGCCTGAGCCCAACCTGAGCCAAAGCCTAGCCTAGCCAAACCCTGAGCCTGAGCGCCTGACCAAAAACCTGACCTGAGCCAAAGCCTGACCAAAGCCTGAGCCTGAGCCAAAACCTAGCCTGCAGCCTGAGCCAACCTAGCCTGGGCCAAAGCCTGAGCCAAAGCCCTGACAAGCCTGACCAAACCTGAGCCTGAGCCTGAGCCAAAGCCTGAGCCAAACCTGAGCCTGAGCCTAAGAGCCTGAGCCAAAAGCCTGGAGCCTGACAAAGCCTGAGCCTGAGCCAAAGCCTGAGCCAAAACCTGAGCCAAGCCATACCAACCACCAAAACCTGAGCCAAAGCCTGAGCCTAGCCAAAACCTGAGCCTGAGCCAAAGCCTGCCCTTCCCCCAAGCCTTTCCCCCTCACCAAGTCTTGAGCCAAGGCCTATCCATGGCCAAAGCCTAGAGCCTGAACAAAGCCTGAGCCTAGCCAAATGCCTGAGCCTGGGCCAAAAGCCTTGAGCCTGACCTGAGCCAAAGGCCAGCCATACCGGAGTCCGAAATCAAAGAGCCAAAGTCTAGCCGAAACCTGAGCCAAAGCCTGAGACCTGAGCCAAAACCTGAGCTGCAGGCTGAGCCAAAACTCTGAGCCTAGCAAACCTGAGCCAAAAGCTGCCTGCAGCCTACGGTGAGCCAAACCTGAGCCTGAGCCAAGCGGCTGAGCCAAGCGAGCTAGCCTAGCCAATGACCTGGTGAAGCCAGAAGCCTGAGCCGAAGCTGCTGAGCCAAAGCGAGCCTGGAAAGCCTGAGCCTGACCTGATCCAAAAAAGCCTAGCCTGAGCCAAAGCCTGAGCCTGAGCCAAAGCCTGAGCCTGAGCCAAAGCCTGAGCCTGAGCCAAAGCCTGAGCCAAAGCCTGAGCCTGAGGCTGGCGGCGCTGTGGAGCTCGCCATCTTAGATGTTTCATCACAAGCCTTTTTCTCTGTGTTGTTTTTCTTCTTCGTTTTCTTAGACATGATCCTGGAACAAGAGTCCAGGCTCCTGATTGGTCTGAAATATCGGGTTTCTCCAGGTGAACTCATAATGAAGACGGAACATTTCCACGGATACGACCGCAGCCAGACAGACGCGTCCAAACGAGGGAGCCATGATCCCGGAAGTCAGTGACCATCAGCTGTTTGAAAGAGGAATGCTTTTATGGAGCTTTTAGGGAATTCCAGTCGCCTTCTCAGTGAGGAGAGTATTAACCCTAACCCTAACCCATATTCATTTACAAGTACTAGGAAACTTTCTGTTCTAACGCAAATGCAACCCTAACCCTAACCCCTAACCCTAACCCTACCCTAACCCCAAACCCCTAACCCATATTCATTTACAAGTACCCTAGGAAACTTTCTGTTCTAACGCAATTGCAACCCTAACCCTAACCCCTAACCCTAACCCTAAGAACTATAGAAACATGAAACAGAAAAAATAGATAAACTGAAAAACAAAAGGGTTCTTATGAAAAACATGCATTGCACCCAAAACCTGATCGTATAAAAGATAAAGAAAATGGAGGAAAGTCCTTTCCTAATGAAAGGTTCCCCCGAGTGTCCCTGAGTCTATTCCTGGAACCAATCCTCTCAAAGAACTGGACACACTACGTCTCCAAACCTTTATGTTCCCCCGTGGAATATCTTTTCATTCAATGCAAACCATTGAACTCTCCACGTGAGTTTGCCTCATTCTGGCCGCTCTTTACATTCCACTGAGCGCATATGTGCAGGTGGAACAACCAGAGTGTGGAACGGACCTTCCTGGACTCCATGTTCATTATTTGTCTTTAGTTATTTCAGGGACAGTGCATATTAATAAACATTTCTGTAAATATGGCAGAATTAGCCAAAAGGCTATTTTTCATCTGTCGTCCCGTGGCAGCTGTTACGGCCTAAAGCAGGGACTACAAATCAATCAAGCACTGTACATAATTACAAATATACACAATATTTACATTATAAGATCCTGGGAGATTTTATCGATCTATTTATTTTATTTGCATTTATTTTTTCATTTTTAAAAAAAATAAACACATATAAAAACAAACACAAAAAGCAAGAACAAGACCGAGAGAAAAGGCTAAACCAAAACAAGCAGACAAATCATGACACACATAACCAAAAGAAAACAATTCGTCCATAGTCTGTCGAATTTGTCCATTTTCAAATTAAATCCGAATGTGACCCAGTTTACGAATGTCCAAAGTAATGTCTGTCCAGCCCCCGATTATGGGTGTCATTTGTGTCACGCAGCTTTTTGTGACGGCATTTTTGCCGCTGCCAAGAGTATGTTCCAGAAGTAACTGGTTATTGTATCCACGGTATCCAATGGCAATGTCAAAAACTGTTTGTAGAGCATCCTTAATTTCATTCCAAAATTTTTAAACAACAGGACAGTCCCAGAATATGTGACTGTGGATTACCTCCTTGCTGCCACAACTTCTCCAACAGTCTGTATTTCCCTGTGAATAATGGGCACTTTGACCTGGTGTTATGAAAAAGCGTAACACATTCTTCCAACAAAACTCTCTCCAAACATGTGATTTTGTAGTCCTCCACAGGGATGTACAAACATCTTCCCATGCTTTGTCTGTCGAAACAAGACCACTCTCTCTTTCCCACTTGTTTTTAATATATTTTTGTAGAGTATTTGTCCAGATTAGAAATGCATTGATATAATTCAGATCTTATTCCCCTTGAAAGTTCTGCTTCATAATCCTTGATAAACATCTCAGAGGGTTTCAATGGTCATGACTTTGTTTCATGTCTTGGTTATAAGAACTCCTTATTTGTAAAAACCTATAAAAGTCCTGTTTCTCCAAGTCAAAGGATTCTTTCTTTTACAATCTGGTGAAAAACCTTTAGACCTTTTGTAATCCAGACCTTGAGTCTTGAATAAGTTTTATTTGGTACAAAACCTTGGTCAGAAGCCGACCAGTTTAAGATTTTAATATATTTGTTTAGTTAGTATGTTTTGATCAGCTCCTTCCATGTCGTAAGCACAGATTTTACTTCTCCTTTGACCCAGACTCAAGTATGGGACTAACCCAAGATATTTTTTTTGGCCTTAAAAAGAGGGTTATAAATTTTCTCCATAATTGTTGTTAGGTCTTTGTTGAGGACCACGCCTAAATATCTAAGAGATTCGGTATGCCATTTAAATGGGTAAGTCTTTTTAAAGGTCAGAGGGGGGCGCCAGTAAGAGAGAAGTTCAGTCTTTTGCATATTTAATTTGTATCCAGACATTGGACCAACTTCTTGAAGGAAATTTATCACATTTTTGATTGTCTTATAAATTGGGCCAATGGTTCCAAATACAAAGCAAACAGGAGGGGGAACCAGGCACAGCCCTGCCTAACCCTCCTTTTCCAGAGTCAGTGGATCTGTCAGACGACCATTGATTTTAATTCTTGATGTTGGACCATTGTAAAAAGCCCCATTATTGTTTTTTAAAATTAACCATTTGGTCCATAAGTCCAGCTAACAGAATCAAAAGCTTTCTCAGCGTCCAAACTAATTATTATGGCTTTGTTTTGTTGATTTTGTATTTGACTCAATCTGTGTAAAGATCGTCTTATGTTGTCTTGCGTTTGTCGTTTGTTAATAAATCCTGTTTGATCGTTGTGGATTCAATTTGGTAGTATTAGTTCCATTCTTTTGGACATAATTGAGATATAGATACGATAGTCCACATTCAGAATAAATATGGGTCTATATGAGGCACAGCCCAATCGGTCTTTCCCTTCTTTTGGTATCAGGGATATGATGGCTTCTTTCCAACTGGGAGGAGTGAGTTTTTTTTAAGTGCACAGTTAAGAGTTGCCAAAAGGAAAGGGTTAAGTGTGTAATTTTAAAGCTTTATACTATTCTGATTAATACTAATCTTTTAATACTAATCTTTTAATTGCGACTTGTATTTCCAGAATAGTTATTTCAGCTCCTAATTTTTTATTTTGTTCTTCTGACAGAATGGGCAAATTGAGTTCCTGAGAGATTTTAACAAAGGAAATCTGAGCCATGAACTACCAAAGTTCAGACAGTTTGTTAAAGTCCCGACCAGAAAGCAGAACACAATGGATCAATTGTAGAAAAAGATTCAGTTGTAGTCATCTGGACTCTGTTTTAGAAAAAACAAAATGTTTCAACTCTCATCCAAGAGTCATTCTCAATCAGAGAAACAAGTCTGAGAACTCTTGTTTATATATATCCTACTCCGTGAGAGCCCTGCCCACAAGGGCGGACCTCCTGCTAATGGCCATTGAAACTGGGATGGGACCTATTGTTCTATTGTTCCCTGCCTCACCTTGAGTGCCTATTTACATCCGGCAGGGTGTCATCCAAGGGTTTCAGCAGACCATTGTAAAACACTGGAAGGTTTGAATCTTAAAACCTCCATTCCGATTTAATGAAGGATTCTTTTTTAACAAAGATTGCCTCCTTAACTCCTCTTTCAAACCATCTTTTTCCCTGCTCAGCAATCTCCACTTCACCGTCTTCAATAGAGTGGTTTTGTGGCTTTGAGATGAAGATGCACGGCGCTCTGGGGTCCTGAACTCGAGTGTCTTCTGTGTTGATAAAGCCTCTTGTGAAGTGGCTGTTTAGTCTCCCCTATGTACCAGGCTCTTTACAACTTTCTTCACTGCATTGGATAGAATACACTACATTGCTCTGTTTTTGTGTCGGCATCTTGTCCTTAGGGTGAACCAGTTTTTTGTCTTAACGTGTTTCCTGGTTTTGAAATAAACAGGGACTTCGTGTTGTCTAAAAATTCGTTGCAGTTTTTCTGACAGTCCTGAGACATAAGGGATAGAGACACCCCTTCTTCTTGGTTCTGTTTCCCTTTTGTCCCTTTTGTCCTGCTTTTTGGTTCTCTTCACTTTGTTCAGCGCGCCAAGTCGGGTATCCACAGGCTGAGAGAGCATTCCGGACGTGTTGTTTCCTCTTTCCTCTTGCCCTCTGAGCTGGTGGGCACCTCTTGTGCTCTGTGTTGTAGTGTTCTGATCACTCCCAGCTTGTGCTGTAGCGGGTGGTTAGAGCCAAAGAGCAGGTACTGGTCAGTGTGTGGTGCGGATTTCCCTATATACTTCTATCTGGAGCTTCCCGTCTTCTCCTCTGATAGTGGAACAATCAAGAAAGGCCAAGCGGTTCTCCTTTGCATCTTCTCTTGTAAACCTGATGTTCAGGTCCTCCACATCGATGTGCTCTGAGAAGGCTTCCAGCTCTTGTTTCTTAATTGTCACAAAAGTGTCATCCACGTAACGGTACCAAAGACTTGGAGCAATGCCTTCTTCTCAAAATGCTCCATGTACAAGTTGGCCACTATGGGAGAGACGGGCGAGCCCATGGCACAGCCGTGGATCTGTCTGTCTGTTTCTAAAACAGAGTCCAGATGACTACAACTGAATCTTTTTCTACAATGGAACACTCCTGGACGAATGAGGGATTACACCAACACAATGGATCAATCTTACACAACTCTCAGTAACGCCTTTAGAGCCATGGCCCGCGCTGCTGTGGGCTTCTCAGATCACGTCATGGTCCACCTGATCCCCATGTTCAGACAGAGGCTGAAGCTCTCCAAACCTTTAGTGATGACCTCTAAGACGTGGACCAATGAGGCAGTGGAGGAGCTCCGTTGAGGAGCTCCGTGGAGGAGCTCGAGGAAACTGCTGTTGTGATTTTGGGCATAACAAAAATAAATAGAATTTAATTCTGATTTTCTAAAATACTGTGAAATACTTGAGCTCTAAAGTACTGTTATTGAAGCTCTAAAATACTGTAACATACTAAAGCTCTAGCAGCAGTAGCTAACCCCCTGACCCTAACCATAACCCAGTAATTTGACATTTATGCCCTTTTCTCCCTCTCACACGCCCTTCTTTCGCCTGTCTCTTTCTCTTTGACGTTGTTAACCTCATAATTGGGTCAGACTCACAAACAGGAAGTTGTGGTCTTAAACTGAATGTCGAATTTCTCAGAAAGAGGAAGTGATGTCGCTGTGACTGGAAGAGACCGCCCCCTTTGCATAAGATTCCTCCTTTCTTAAACTCATGTTTTAGTAAATACACATGTAAAACAAGTCACTACAAACAACAACAGCAGCAGTTTGAGGGTGTTACTAAAGTACATGTTTGGTTTATTTTCAGTGACTGAACTCAGGCAGGAGGATTAGACCCCGGGATGTTGATGAACAGATGGTTTAACTGCTGCTGCATTCAAAGGAGAATGGAACAGAAAGCAGCTGTTTCATAAAACTCTTACTGCAGAAGTGAAAAAAGTCAGACAGGAGGAGCTTAAATAGAAAAGGTCAAGAGTAAGACATGTTCAGAATTTAGTTTGGTTTATTTCCAGGGACAGTGCACGATATACATGACTTTATCAGCAGACCCTAACCCTAACCCTAACCCAGCTTTGTACGAGCACTTAGCACTTGCAGCTCAAGTGCTAATTTCCACCTGTCATCCCTGGGCAGGCTGATGTCATAGTTCATAAAAAAGAACATGAATGTGTCATGATTTCAGATGAAGCAGGGTTAGACTTACTACAGTTCAACACACAAACACTGAACACTATCATTATTTGTTAGAGCTTGGCTTTTAAGTCAAAATTCTGCTTCAGCATCTCTCCATGTTTGTCCCGTGTATATATGTATATATATGTAGTGGCTTTCACACTCACTAGAGGCCGTGGACTAGTGAGCGTGAGAGCCACTATCCAGGATGAAACATCCAAGATCCACAAGAACATCAAGGACAAAGCCCCAACAGATGACGTGCTCAGTGAATGTCTCAGGCAATGGGGAACAGAGGATGAGGTGCTGGAAGAGGGACCATCATGGGAGGACAAGCCCCTACATGGGATGTACCCCGGAACATAACTGAAGTGGCTGATATTAAGGAATCCTACCAACGGATAGAGCGGGCCGGTCTGAAGGGGGTGGAGAATGACCGAGCCAAGATCCTGTGGGACTTCCAGATACAGACTGACAGAATGGTAATGGCAAACCAACCAGACATCGTGGTTGTGGATAAACAGCAGAGGAAAGCCATTGTGGTTGACGTGGCAACACCAAGTGATGGAAACATCAGGAAAAAGGAACACGAGAAACTGGAAAAATACCAAGGGCTCAGAGAAGAGCTGGAGAAGGTGTGGAAGGTGAAGGCCAAAGTGGTGCCCGTGGTCATCGGAGCACTCGGGGCAGTGACCCCCAAACTAGAGGAGTGGCTACAGCACTGAAGGAGGGGCTACAACACTAGAGGTATGGCCACAACAGATCCCTGGAAAAACATCAGACATCAGTCCAGAAAAGTACAGTACTAGGAACAGCAAAGATACTGAAGAACCCTCAAGCTCCCAGGCCTCCGGTAGAGGGTTAGGGTTTTTTCCTTTGGATTATAAATTGCTATAAATCATTAGTACTGCGAGAAATGTTATATAAGCTGAATAAAATAGGAATAGTTAAATGACCCTTTTGCTGACAACATTGTTCATGTTGACAATTAATTCCCTCTCAAGTTCTCACTCTCCTTATAGTTATAGTATTTATATAGTAGTTTGACATTACCACATGAATTGTCTCTTGTCCCTCTTTAGGCGTCTGGCCAAGGCCTGTTCGGTAGGTTCGAGCGCTTCAGGTATGGCTTCAGGTCTGGGCATCTGGTTGGACTTGTTTTTTCATTGCACCTGCAAAGCAATCAATAAGGCATGGATACAAAGCAATAAATATTAATCATTGACAAACAATAATCATTTACTAGGGTTAGGGCTAGGGTTAGTTAATGTTAATGATTTGTTTATTTTTGTCAGTGATTAGCTAATGACTAACAAACATTTATCTGTGCTTTATTCTAAAGTGTTACCAAATTTATGTATTTGGTAAGAGACAAACACACAAAATGTATAAACTAAAATACTGCATGTCATTAGTTGTTTCCAGCTCCAGAGGAAACTCCAGTGGCCCCTCCCCTCCCTGTGTGAGCAGGAATGAGGAAGTGAGAGAGCGGTGCTTACGGGAAAGCTGCAGCTCGTTTAGGGGGCGAGGCCAAATGGGGTGGGGCCAGTGAGAAATGCACGTGGGTGGAGCAAAGCTAAGACGCATACAAACCGACGAGGCACGAAACCAAAACAAATATCAGACTCACAATCTGTCAAAAGTGACTTGACATTTTCCGTCAAATAAATGTCCAAACAGAAAATACAAATGTTCAACCCAATGAAGTAAGAGTCTGACTCTGACGTTTCAGACCCACTTTTCCTGACCCTAACCCTAACCCTGTGTCTGCGTAGGTTTCCTCTCGGTAATCCAATTTCCCCGACCACTAAAAACATGCACAATAGGCTCCTCCCCTCTGAGGCCAGGACTTCCCTGAAAAAGAGTTGCTACATCTCAATGGGACTTTCCTGTTTAAATAAAGGTCAATCAAAAAAGAAGAAAAAACAGCAGCTTCACTGATGCTATTTCTGGAGCAGAACTTTCCCTGAGAATGAGCCTGACATTCACATTTATGTCACGAGTTTGAGTTTGGGCCTGAGCTGAACTTTTCTCTGAGAATAATAAGTGACCCCATGTTGTCATTTTTGTTTTCAGTTCAAATGTTGCGTAACCATTTAATAGATCCTTTTGTTTTCTAAATCCCTGATTTACAAATTAGAAAGAAAAGATTGCTCTTCAGTGTTCACTTTCGCCTTTGTGCCTTTGGAAATAACACGTTTTTGGTCTGAGATTTGAAACTGAGACAAAATGAGTGGTGGGTTACTTCTGCAGCTGAACCTGTTTCATGTTAACAGGATGTCAGAGGCGTTATTTTACGGTAACAGCATTTCAGAGGCGTTATTTTCAGTGTGAGACAGAAACCGTCAAATGAGCTGAGAGAAACACACACTGGGATAGAACCGACACAGTTGCAGTGTTTGCATCGCTCTCACAGCAGAACAGAACTCAGACCAGGTTCTAGACCGGGCCCCTAAACTTCCACCCGGGCAGTGGGTATACAAATCTTGTTTTACTGTATCTTTAAATACCAAATGTTTCTCTCATTTCTTCTGGGGACCCCTTGAAATCATTTCCCCACCTCAGGTTGAGAACCACTGAGCTAGAGGACTTCTTATTCTGAATAACTTGTTTTAGGTGACATTGTTTAAGTGAAACATATTTATAAAGGACACAGGAGACCAAATGTGAGAGTTCAAAGATTTGATTTTAACTTCTGTTTTCACTTTCTTCTTTTCTTGAAATCAGGTTATAAAGAAAAAGAAGGAACACTTAAAGAACCCCGTACCCAAAAAGAAACAAATCAGCAACTGAAAGATGGACCTGGTGGGACACCGGGCCAACTCTGTACAGGGCCATAGGAGCTGGTGTCAAAACCTCCCATTGAAAAAGTACAAAAAACCTAGCTAAACCCAAAGGAAAGAGAAAATAAGACCACCAAGGCAACCAAATCAGCAGCAGATTGGCAGCAGTTTTGTGTCAAACGTAACGCCACAGCATCTTACCATGTCCATACTTTCACTGAATCACGGTGCAATTATGGAACATTATTGCACATGGTTAAATCCTTATGGCAAAATTCTGCAATTTAGATATTCTCCTTGAAATTGTAGAAAAAGTTTCAGTTGTAGTCATCTGGACTCCGTTTTAGAAAAAGCAAGCAAGTATTGTAGTCCAGATGACAACAAATGAATCTTTTTCTACAATGGAACACCTCTGGACAAATGAGGGATTACACCGACATTCCCCTTGAAAGTTCTGAATTATAAACTTTGATTAAAATTTCAGTTAGAGGATTATAATGATCATGACTTTGTTTCATGTCTTGGTTATAATCACTCCTTATTTGTAAAAACCTATAAAAGTCCTGTTTCTCCAAGTCAAAGGATTCTTTCTTTTACAATCTGGTGAAAAACCTTTAGACTTTTGTAATCCAGACCTTTTGAGTCTCCAAGGTTCAGTTCTATTTGGTCCAAAACCTTGGTCAGAAGCCGACCAGTTTAAGACCTGAACCTCTTTGTTTAGTTGTATGTTTGTGATCAGCTCCTTCCATGTCGTAAGCACAGATTTGACCCAGGGATTCTTCACTTCCTCCTCATGACCACAAGCCTCTGTCATCTGCCAGTAAGGCCTGCACAGGAACCCCCGGCACAACATTACTCTCAGTATGTTTCATTGAGCTTCATATTCTGGGTCACAACTTAAGCAACGCTCTGATTTGAGCTGAAATATATATGTATTTTTTTGACTAGATAAACCGCGCCTCCATGTTCCTTTTGATAGAGTCAAGTGTCAGAAGTCAAGGTTTCTGCCTCGCCATAACAAATCCTGAGATTGTCATTTATTCCTTCATGAAACAGCCAGTTGTGTGGCGATGGGAGATTGAGGTCTGAAATAGATATTAGAAATCTAAGCAAAAACAATAATTTTTATAGTTTTAATCTTTGATTTAGACTCAAGACTGGGATTAGAGTCCCATACTTAAATATAGTAGGATCACCTGCCACAGGCAATGTTATGTTTCTGTCCCATCAATTGGAACACCATAAATTGTTTCCCATTGTCTAATATATTGGGTTAGGGTTCCATTACAAACAAGCATTAGAAACGCCAATCAATAAGCATGTGTAGACCTGTCCTCAAGCCATGAAAAACATTGCTAAACAAAATGATTGGATTGAACAGAGCATCGACAGGCAGTTATGGCAGTACAGAAAGTCTGCGAGCACGTGCAGCGCAGTGCAAGCTGGAGACAGGGGGCGCTACAAAGATGCAAAGTATGGATTTAGCAAAAGAGGTTTCTCGAGCGAAGATCACAGTAACAATAAGCGTCTGAAGCAGCAGTTCTCTGACAACAACACCCGCCTCCGTGTGGAGGGGGCTCGGGGCTTGTGTTTGGTGAAGAAAGCCCCCTGCTGCAGACAATCGAAAACTGGCTGAGCAACTTAACACCTTCTACTCCAGGTTTGATGTGACCACCCCCTCCCACGGTGGCCACCTCCGCCAACCCAAACCTGGTCCCCCCACCTCCCCCACCACCCTCTCAGTTCAGGAACAGGAATGTTCACAGGCTATTTCGGACAGTCTAACCCCCAAAAAGCTGCTGGACCAGACGGCATCTCGCCCGCCACATTAAGACAGTGCGCAGGAGAGCAGACCGCCCGTCTTCTGTTTAACACCTCCCTGGGGTCATGCCACGTCCCAGCCTGCTTCAAGTCTGCCATCATTGTCCCTGTCCCCAAAGAAGCTCCCGGATCACTGTGACTTAATGACTACAGGCCTGTGACGCTGACGTCTGTAGTCATGAAGTCATTTGAACGCCTGGTCCTGCCCCACCTCAAGTCCTTCAACCTCCTCCCTGTTGGACCCCCTGCAGTTCGCCTACAGAGCCAACAGGTCTGTGGACGACACCATGCAACCTGGCACTCCACTTCATCCTGCAGCATCTGGACTCCCCGGGAACCTACGCCAGGATCCTGGTTGTGGACTTCAGCTCTGCGTTCAAACCATCCTCCCTGCTCTGCTCCAGGACAAGCTCCTCCCAGCTCAAACGTGCCCGACTCCACCTGCAGGTGAATCACTGACTTCCTGGGTTAGGGTTAGCACAGGAGCTCCACGGGCGTGTTACTTTCCCCTCTGCTCTTCTCCCTGTACACAAACAGCTGCACCTCCAGCCACGACGTCCGGTAAAACTGATCCAATGTTTGCGGACGACACCACCCTCATCGGGCTCATCTCGGACGGGGATGATCCGTCTACAGGAGGGAGGTGGACCGGCTGGTGTGCTGGTGCAAGCGGTAAAACCTGGAGTTCCTGGAATGTTGCACCTTAAGGCCGAGACAGTTCCTACGTTTTTGAATTTTGTTCATTGACAATGGCAATAACTCTTTCTGATTCTGATTCTGATTCTGATTCAACGCCCCGAAGACAGTGGAGATGATTGTTGGACTTCAGGAAAGTCACAGCCCCCCAGCCCCCCTCGTCATGACAGACTCCCCATACCACCGGGGACTCCTTCCGCTTCCTGGGCACCACCATCACCCAGGACCCCAAGTGGGAGCCCTCCATAGCTCCTCATCAAGAAGGCCCAGCAGAGGATGTACTTCCTGCGGCAGCTGAGGAAAGCCAAGCTTCAGTGCAGATGATGGTGCAGTTCTACACGGCATCAGAGCGCCTCTGCTGGAGCCGCAGCCAGGGACAAACAGAGACTACAGCGCCCTCTGCTGGAGCCATAGCCAGGGACAAACAGAGCTACAGCTCATTGTGCGTTGTGCTGAGAAGTGATCGGCTGCAGACTTCATCTCTGCAGGACCTGTACGTCTCAGGGCTCCTGGGACGAGCAGGTCGGATCACAGCTGACCCTTCTCACCTGGACATGTTCTATTTGAACCACTCCCCAGCAGGAGGCTACGGTCATCCGGACCAGAACCTCCCGCACAAGAATAGTTTCTTTCCATCTGCGTTGGAGCTCATGCCACTTCTAAACACCTGTCACTTTAACAGCAACTCTTCATCACTCACTGTCACTTTCTGCACTCAAACTGTAAATCTAACTGTAACTCGTGTACATAGAAATGCCTATTTTTATTTTTTTTTATTTTATAGTAATTTTTAAATTGTTTCTAAATGCCTTTTTGATTGAATATATGCTATTTATTATTGCTCAGTTGTTTTATGTTTGCACCTTAAGGCCGAGACAAGTTCCTATGTTTGTGAATTTTTGTCATTGACAATGGTAATAAACTCTTTCTGATTCTGATTTTATTTGTTAAAAATAGAAGAAAATCATCAGAGCTGAGAGTAGCTGGGAGTGACGGCTCTACTGGCTCTGTGACAGTTTGTTACCCTGACTACAGCGCTGAAAAAGAATCTAGTGTTATTTTTGTTGACTTCTATTAAATGTGAATAGTATCTGGTTTGGGCCTTACGCAGAGCAGTAGGCAGATTTTCCATGCTTTTAGGGATTCCTCCGTGTGGGAGTGACGAAATGGTCTTTCTAATTTTCTAACTCTTTGTTTATGTGAACGCAGTTTCTTTATTGTACCATGGGGAGGCGCGTTTTGGTTTTAATCACCTTCTGCTTTAGCGAGCTGCAACATCAAGAGCGGACTTCAGAGCAGTTCATGGTCAAGTCGACAAATTGATCACTTACACTTGGGACTAAGGCCGTTCTCAGCAGGATCACTGACATGATCACAGTGACAGGTATCACATGACATGATCACATGACAGTCACTGAATATTGCTCTATTATTTCTTTGACTTTTGAGATAGATTTTTTTTCCGATATTGTCCTTTTATTATGAATTTAATTTTGTGGGGTTGGATAATCTTTAAGAACAAACTGAAAGGTGATTAGAAAATGATCTGACAGTTTAGGGTTGTTGAGGAAGACAAAGTGGTCACTAATCTCTATTCCATATGTTAGAACAAGATCTAGAGTGTGCTAGTGACTGTGAGTTGGTTTTATTTACATTCTGAGTCTGACAACCAAATGCTCTCATATACACAGGGCGCTGTGAAAGACATGCTATCTGAGAGATGTTATCGTTCACGTTACCGGGATGTTGAAGGCTCCAACTAATTGTACTTTATCCCAGTCTAACACCAAGTTTGATATAAAGTCTGAGAACTCTGTTAAAAACTCTGAATAGGGACCAGGAGGTCGGTAAAGAACCACGAACAGGACTCCTTTTTGGTTTCTCCAATTTGGACATGTTATTGATCACATGACACTTTCAAATGAGCTAAATGCATTGGTAATTTTAGCACTCAAGAGTCGGCTTGAGTGTGAGATCACTGCCACACCACCACCTCGGCCATTTATAATAAACATAAAAACATCACCCAAGAAGAAAAGAGTCCAGTGTTAATGGGAAAGTCTGTCTTAAACTGTTTTGTGATTTCTGTCACGGGTTTGTGATTTTAAAGTGCAAAGTGTAGCATTTACCTCTTCATGTGCATCTAAGGTAATATAAAACCTTGGAAGAATAAGTGTGTTAGGGTTTGATAACAAAATGATACAGTACATAAAACAACTGCTTTGGGTTAGGGTTAGGGTCAGGGGGGCTGGGAGGCTGTGACTTTCATAAAGTCCACGATCATCTCTTAAGTCTTCTGGGCGTTGAGATCCAGGTTGTTACTACTGCACCGGGACACCTCCACCTCCCTCCTGACAGGAGAAAGTACACAGCAGGTGGTCGGGCACGTGAAGCTGGGAGGGCTTGTCCTGGAGCAGAGCAGGGAGGATGGTGTTGAATGCAGACCTGAAGTCCACAAACAGGATCCTGGCGTAGGTTCCCGGGGAGTCCAGATGCTGCAGGATGAAGTGGAGTGCCAGGTTGATTGTGTCCTCTACAGACCTGTTGGCTCTGTAGGCGAACTGCAGGGGGTCCAGCAGGGCGTCCAGCAGGGGGTCCAGCAGGGGGTCCAGCAGGGAGGAGGTGAAGGACTTGAGGTGGGGCAAGACCAGGCGTTCAAATGACTTCATGACTACAGACCTCAGCACCACAGGCCTGTAGTCATTAAGTCCAGTAATCCGGGGCTTCTTGGGGAAAGGTTGAAGCAGGCTGGGACGTGGCATTTGTAACAGCTGTCCTCCACGAATGTATGACGTCACAGTGTCCGTGTCCTCATCCAAACTATCTGTGGCAGCTCTGAAGACCTCCCAGTCTGTGATGTCCAAACACGCACGTAGCTCCTCCACAG
Source organism: Chaenogobius annularis (assembly GCA_015082035.1). Classification (NCBI taxonomy): domain Eukaryota; kingdom Metazoa; phylum Chordata; class Actinopteri; order Gobiiformes; family Gobiidae; genus Chaenogobius; species Chaenogobius annularis. The sequence goes on along the minus strand of BJKM01000961.1, from coordinate 25,828 downwards.
CCTCATTGGTCCACTTCTTAGATTTCCTCACTGCAGGTTTGGAGAGCTTCAGCCTCTGCCTGTACGTGGGGATCAGGTGGACCATGGCGTGATCTGAAAAGCCCAGGGCAGCACGAGCCACGGCGCCCAAAGCATTACTGAGACTTTTGTAACAGTGATCCAGTGTGTTCTGCTCTCTGGTCGGGACTTTAATAAACGGTCTGTACTTTGGTCGTTCATGACTCAGATTTCCCTTGTTAAAATTCCCATGGATAATAAACAAGAAGTCCGGTAAGTTCTGCTCTTCACTCCTCACAAATTCCAACTGTTGGAAACTATGGCAGCCACCATGACTTTATTTTTTTTGGGACTGTCCTGTTGTGTCAAAAAATATTGGGCTGAGATCAATAAAGTGCTGTGACCACCATCCCACTTTAATCTGGACTCCCCGGGAACCTACGCCAGGATCCTGTTTGTGGACTTCAGCTCTGCTTTCAACACCATCCTCCCAGCTCAACGTGCCTGACTCCACCTGCAGGTGGATCACTGACTTCCTGACGGATCGGAGGCAGTGCGTGCGGCTGGGGAAGAATGTCTCACTCCCTCAGGGCTGTGTACTTTCTCCTCTGCTCTTCTCCCTGTACACAAACTGCTGCACCTCCAGCCACGACTCCGTAAAACTCATCAAGTTTGCGGACGACACCACCCTCATCGGGCTCATCTCGGACGGGGATGAGTCTGTCTACAGGAGGGAGGTGGACCGGCTGGTGTCCTGGAGTTTCAAACGCCCGAAGCCAGTGGAGATGATCGTGGACTTCAGGAAAGCCACAGCCCCCCAGCCCCCCCTCATCATGACAGACTCCCCATCACCACCGTGGACTCCTTCCGCTTCCTGGCACCACCATCACCCAGGACCTCAAGTGGGAGCCCACCATCAGCTCCCTCATCAAGAAGGCCCAGCAGAGGAATGTACTTTCTGCGGCAGCTGAGGAAAGCCAAGCTTCAGCGCAGATGATGGTGCAGTTTTACACGGCCATCATTGAGTCCATCCCTCACCTCCTCCATCACCGTGTGGTACTCTGGGCCACAGCCAGGGACAAACAGAGACTACAGCGCATTGTGCGTTCTGCTGAGAAGGTGATCGGCTGCAGACTTCCATCTCTGCAGGACCTGTACGTCTCCAGGGCTCGGGGACGAGCAGGTCGGATCACAGCTGACCCTTCTCACCCTGGACATGGTCTGTTTGAACCACTCCCCTCAGGCAGGAGGCTACGGTCCATCCGGACCAGAACCTCCCGCCACAAGAATAGTTTCTTTCCCTCTGCTGTTGGACTCATGAACACTTCAAAACACTGTCACTTTAACTGCAATATTCAACCACTCACTGTCACTTTCTGCACTACAACTTTAAAATAACTGTAAACTTGTGTACATAGAAATGCCTATTTTTTATTTTATTAAATAGTAATTTTAAATTGTTTCTTAATGCATGCCCTTTTTTGATTGAATATATGTTGTTTATTATTGCTCAGTGTTATGTTGTTTTATTATTGCTCAGTGTTTTATGTTGCACCTTAAGGCCGAGACAAGTTCCTATGTTGTGAATTTTGTTCATTGACAATGGCAATAAACTCTTTCTGATTCTGATTCTGATTAAGAACTGTGTATTTGGGCCTTAAAACTCCTGCCATTGACACAATAAATGGATACCTTTGAAGCATACTTCTGCCATCAAAAAAGAAGGCCATTACAAACAAATGGATGTCACAGACATCCAAATGAAGACATCCCATAACCCTGTGTGGGATGTCTTCATTTTGTTTCTGTCGTGGTCATGAATAATAATAAAAGATAGAACATGACTGTACCGGCAGCAGAGTGGTTAGCCTTCACTGCTCAGAGGTCTTAGTTTGAGTGTTTTCTTAATGAACCTAAAACACAATAATCCTCCATCTCAGTCCGGACTCAGACCAGGCTCAGATCTGGTCCGGGTTTAATTGACAGTTACTTGAAGCAGACCTCATTTACAAAGTGCAGTCACTGAAACTTCTAATGCTTCAGATTCTGGCGGTTAAGATAAACTGGTGAAACCTAAATATTTACCACAAGAGTAAAGTCATTTCTAAAGAAGGTGAGAAACAGAGTTGTTGACATTGGGTTTGAGGGAAGTGTCTGGCGGTTCTCAGAAGTCGAGGGGAAACACGGCCTTCGTAGAAAACACGCTGTGGTTTTAGATTCGGGGAAATGTGTGGAACCTGCTCTGATCTGCACTGAGCGCGCTCAGTGTGAGGAGAAACATGAAGGTAACACATTTATTCTGTAAACATCCACACAAACCTTACTGTGCAATTATAATATCATAGCAATAGTCATCACGATCATAACCACATTCAAAGAGGATTCAGTTTGTATAGTTTTCTTATATCTTTTAGTTTTACATTTGAGTATTTGGAGGACTAAACCAGGACTAAAACTGGGACTAAGCCAGAACCAGACTCATAGGACAGAAATAAAAATATCTTTATTCATACTATTAATACAAAATTGACCCGGGTCTAAACCAGTTCAAAACCAGGTCTAAAACATGACTTGACCCCATGTGAATGAAACACTGAAGCTCATGAATCATTGTTGACAAAATATTTAATGAAATGGTATAAAAATAGTTTCTAGCATAATTTACAATTCTTTTTCAAATGGTTGAAAACACAAAACTGACAGCGGTTAGAACGGAAGTGCTTCGACACGTTTACAACTTTATGTACAAATTCAACACAACGCTCAAAAAACTGTTCTGCAAAAGAATATGCCTTAAAAATGTTCCAACGTTTTATTCATGTAAGATTTGATTTGTTGGACCCACACTAAACCCAAAAAGACTTTCATTTGGACAGTTTGGTTCATAACATCAGTCATTATTTGTATGTCATTATTTCATTCAAGTAAAACATGTTTCAGTAGAAGTGTTTCGAGCTACTTTCCAAATGAATGAACTTTGATCATTTGCAGCGTGAGTTCTAGGTTTTCCTTGTGGAATGACATGAACAGCTGCTCAAATTCTCTCATAAATAAATAAATAAAAGTAGACAGTATTTGTAATAAATATATGTACAATTGTGTGGGTTAGTGAGGCGTTTGTGAGGCACAGTTTTGGAGTTCGAATTCGAAGCAGAGGACAGCAACTTTTGCATTGATCAGTGCTTTTTAAACTAAGACAAAGGAAAGTGTTTGAAAAGGAGGTTTAAGAGTTTTGAGGTCAGTAAAGTGTTCAGGGTCAAAGGTCAGAGATCGTAGTGCACTGCTGAAAACAAATGACTCAAATACAGACTACTGAATGATTTAAACACTAAACTAAATGTCACTCGTTTGCTTCATATCAAACTAAATACATGTAAGATTATGATTTTCGGTGGTTTGCTGTGGTAGTGGCGGTTGTGATGACAGAAGCAGCGAGGTAAATAAAAGTATGTAAAGCCTGAAACAAAAACACACTTTTTGTTTGTTCAAGTTTCGCAGGTTTGACTCGTCTTTCCAAAGGCACTTCAGAAAATCTACTACTCAAGTTTTAAGTCCAGTTTCAGTCACTTTCCGACAGCACGAGCAGCGCGACCACCACGAAGGCCAAAGAGCGCCTCAAACTGGCCCCTGTTACTCTCTAGTGTCTGGCTCCTCTCGAGCGACGTTTACCTCATGTTTGTCACTCTTTAGGAACTCTGGAGCGTAGGTACTCTGGAGCGTAGGTACTCTGGAGCGTAGGTACTCTGGAGCGTAGGCACTCTGGAGCGTAGGCACTCTGGAGCGTAGGCACTCTGGAGCGTAGGTACTCGGGAGCGTAGGTACTCGGGAGCGTAGATACTCGGGAGCGTAGACACTCGGGAGCGTAGGCACTCGGGAGCGTAGGCACTCGGGAGCGTAGGCACTCTGGAGCGTAGATACTCTGGAGCGTAGGCACTCTGGACCTCTGGAGCGTAGGCACTCTGGAGCGTAGGTACTCTGGAGCGTAGACACTCTGAAGTGTCACTCGAGTCGCTCTAGTGTTGAGCGTCAAAGCGCTGCCACGAGTCCTGATGAATCGTGCCACATAGGGGAGTGTTTGTGGGGCTCCTTTGGGTACTCCTCAGAGAGTACCTCACGCTTGGTTCTCACAGTGAAGTGTCTCAGTCTGTTGTTTGAGTCTCAACGTGCTGTGGCGATGGCAGCGCTGCTAAACGCGCTCTCATGTGCGATGCTGTGAAGCAGGATTTCTGTGCCGCTTTTCTCCATCTGTAACAGCACAGAGCCACATGGGGCACTGTTCTGCAGCAGCGTGGGGCCACAGGGGGTGCTCTTCTGCATCCATGAGTGTTTCATGATGTCATCGAATGAGGGGCGATCAGCCGGGCGGAGGGAAAGACACCAGCGAATCAGCTGCTGACATTCTGTCCAGAAACAATCAGAATTAGTACACTGTTTATGCCAGATGCCCTAACCCTTTTCAAACACCTTTCCGTGTCAGATTATGCCAGATGCCCAAACCCTGTGTGTTATATTTACCAGGAGTGAGTCTGCGTCTGAACAGCGGCTGTGCGCGCACGATCTCCTCGTCGTGTTCAAAGGGAATGTCTCCACACACCATGTCGTAGAGCAGTACTCCGAGTGACCACACGGTGGCAGAGCGGCCATGGTAACGGTGATACTTGATCCACTCTGGAGGGCTGTACACGCGTGTGCCTGGAACAGAAGGACACAGGACTTTAGTTTACAGAGTTGAGCCACGTCGAAGACATGACTGTTGGTGTAATGCCTCATCTGTCCAGCAGGGATTCATTTATTCCTCTGTTTGTTGGAACACTTTCTCCTTTTTATTTCATTTTTGAGGGTAAAAGACGAGTAACAATCTGAGACGTGATCATAGGGTTTAATGGGTTATGGTTATAGGGGTTAGAGTTATAGGGTTAGGGTTACTAACTAGTGAACTGCTTTGTCCTGTTTAGCCGATGACATCATCTGAAAGTGTTCATCTGGACAATGTTTATGAAATCAAAACATTTGAAAACACATTTGATTTCTCTAGATTTAGATTTCACTATGATTTCACAAATGAGAGGGTTAAGGTTAGGGTTAACCCACCCTAGGGTGAAACTGTTTTATTTGTGAATGGATTTGAAAGTGTCCTTGGATCAGTGTCGGGAGAGAGGTCATGTGACTTTGTTTACAAACTGGTATGTGTCGAAAAGCTGCGGATCGCCAGAGGATAAACCTGGTGTGTGTTTGTGTTCTCTGCTCCCTATAACCCTATAACCCTATAACACCTATAACCCTAAGCCCTATAACCCTATAACCCTATAACACCTATAACCCTATAACCCTAACCCCTAACCTGGTGTGTGTTTGTGTTCTCTGCTTTGGTCACAGTGACCCTGACCCTAACCCTAACCCTATAACCCTATAACCCTATAACACCTATAACACCTATAACCCTATAACCCTATAACCCTAACCCCTATAACCCTATAACCCATACATTATTTTGGGAGGAATTGTTCATTTGTATAAACTCAGGGCCTCAGATCTGACACAAACATAAACTCAGGGCCTCAGATCTGACACAAACATAAACTCAGGGCCTCAGATCTGACACAAACATAAAAACATAACTCGGGCCAATCTGAACAAATCGGGCTTCAGATCTGACAACAATCGCAGAGACACAAACAAAATGGGCCTCAGAGTCTGACACAAAACATAAACTCAGGCCTCGATCTGACACAAACATAAACTCGGGCCTCAATCTGGACACAAACATAAAACTCAGGGCTCAGATCTGACAAGAAAACATAAACTGGGCCTCACCGCGAAGCGGTGTAGATGGGTCTTTGAGCCAACCGCTCCGGAGCCGAAGTCGATAGTTTGGTTCTCCCAGTTCTCAGGTCGATGAGGAGTTCTGTCCTTTGATGTCTCGGTGAACGGACGCCCGCAGCACGTGCAGTGCCCACGGCCTCCAGCACCTGTCGGAAACAGGCCCCGGGCGAATTCCTCTGGCAGCGGGCTCGCTCTGTGATATGTTAATCGCAACAGTGTCCTTAACGTCTCCGTCGCTCCATGACGATGATGAAACTGTCCGACGCATCGAACCAGTCCAACACCGGATCACACCACGAAAACTGCTGTCAACTTCTTCAACAGATTCACGATCTCCATGTGTATATACATCGGCACACGTCTGAAGGTACATTCATCACACATCAGGGTTAGTGTCCGGTAAGTTAATAAATACAACAGACGTAAAGAGTACTGCACCTTTTCCCCCCATTCTGTGACTCGCTCCTTCCCGACATCTCTTACCGCGACCTGCCGAACAGAACTGTGAGCGCCAACGAGCAAATACACGGTCAAATACACGGCAAAATATGTTGGTCAGTCTTGTCATATCTCATTTAATCCCCGTCCTAGTCCCATCCGTCCGCGCTCATTAGACCGTGACTCACCGTGCCCGTCACTATCGATCGTACCCAATATATCATCGGTTCCGATAGCCTCTCGCTATCCCCTAGCACCGTTCCAACAAATGGTACAGTTGTCAAAGGGGTCCTTGTCCTTCACTGTATACAGTCTGTAAGTGGGTCAAGGCGTCGCTGCGTCCCTACGACAGGTTCTATCATCACTGTATATGTGTCCGATTGCTACTTAACAAGTTATATGTCGTCATAAAGTCTGTGCTGTGTCTAAAAGCAGCGCCATGATCACGTTAACTCCAGCCCAAAGCCCGGTTAGTCCTGGCCTTAGAACCTGCCTTAACCTGCCTTAGACCTGCCTTAGACCTGCCTTAGACCTGCCTTAGACCTGCCTTAGACCTGCCTTAGTCCTGCCTTAGACCTGCCTTAGACCTGCCGTAGACCTGCTTTAGTCCTATGTATGTCCTGCTTTAGACCTACTTTAGTCCTGCTTAAACCTGCTTTATAACCGTTTTACTCCTGCTTTAGTCCTACGTATATGCCCTGCTGTAATCCTGGTTTAGACCTGGTTTAGTCCTACTTTAGATCTGGCTTAGTCCCAGTTTCAGTATCACACACAGTTCTGACCTGGCAGCTGCAGTTGGATCTTGGGCACGTCCACATTAAGGTGCGGGGCCAGAGAGTTCAGCTTGGACAACAGCATCCCGCAGACCGTGCGTCCTGTGCGTGACCGTGCGTCCTGTGCGTGACCGTGCGTCCTGTGCGTGACCGTGCGTGACCGTGCGTCCTGTGCGTGACCGTGCGTCCTCTGGGGTTAGTTTAGAGAAAAAGCGCAGGTTTTCCTCGTTATACCGATAATAACATCCAGAAGGCGCGTAAACGAATCCAGTTGTTCCAGAAAAACACGAATAAAGTCCGTTAATGTTCCGTGAGTTTGCGCGGTGCGCTGGGGAAGAGAGCAGGGCGTACTAAAGCCGTGACGTGCTGTGCCGCGCGGATCTGACTGACGCACGCTGTGGGAGGGCAATTATAACACAGGAGGAAAGGGGCGGGGCAAGGCATACACCCCCGCCCCTTTCCCGTAGTATGGGCCAATGAGAGCGCAGATGTCCTTTTGAATCATAAACCGGATCTCCCGCCCCTGATCCCGCCCCACACACAGAGGGCGGGAACGTGAGCGCGCCGAAACCAGAAACACAAGAGACCACGAGGCCGAGACCCGCGTGTTGTACACAGAGCCACGTGTGGTCCTGGTTTAGGCTGGGTTTAGACCTGGTTTAGTCCAGTTTTAGACTGGGTTTGACTTGATTTTGACCGGGTTTAGTCCAGTTTTAGACTGTGTTTAGACCTGATTTTGACCGGGTTTAGACTGGGTTTAGACCGGTTCCGTTTCCTTACCTGGCTCCAGGCTAACCAGGCAAAATGGTGCATTGAAACCTCATTTAAAAGTGTTAATTTCATCATTAACAGCTTAAACAATGAGACTTGACGTAAAAGTTTTGTCTTGAAACTTTGCTCTTCCTTTGTCAGTTTGGACTGGGTCTGGACCTGGACCTGGACCTGGACCTGGACCTGGACCTGGACCTGGATACATGTTCAGACTCTTCTGAAGCAGATGAAACATGTGGAGGTAAAAATATGTCACAATGAATCAAAACTGAACTCAAAAGGAATGTTACAACAAGCATATAAAACTGGGTTAGGGTTAACCCTTAGGTTAGGGTTAGGGTTACCCCTTAGGTTAGGGTTACCCCATGAGTAAAGAACATATTGATTAACATAAAGAACAGGAGCAAAAGGGGTAAGTCCCTCCCCTTGTCGGTCTGTGCCTCCCCTTTGTTTCGTCATGTCTCTCTCTCGCTGTGTATTTTTCGCGGGAAGCGCTGTGTGCTTCTGTGGAACAGACTCTGCATGACTCATAGTTTATTCACTTCACAGGAAACTCAACAGGCCAAAAGAAAACATCAAACCTCTGAAAACCCTCACGACAATGCACAATAGTATTTGTATTCATATTCAACTCTATTTTCATTGTCTTTATTTGTTATAGCTTTTCATATTTTACCAACTTGTTGTGTGGCCTTAAATGAAAGATTGTGATTTGGTTCACTATTATCATTCATTGTTTTATGTTGCATCAAAGGGTTCGGGTTCGGGTTCTAGGTCTTGGTCATGATCCTGATCTTGCTACAGGTCTGGTTTTGGAACCTTAGTCTGGGTCTGGTTCTGGTTTTCTGGTCTTTACTCTTCAGTCTTTTGTGTTTGTTTCTCTGCTTCAGACAAAGCAGCGTTTGGTTTTGGACAGACACATTCCTGTCATTCTTCAGGCGGGGGCCAAGGCCCCAGGGCCCCAGGGCCCGAGCATGTGGGAACTACAGAGCCCCTCCTCCTTTTGTCCCTGATGACCTGGCTCTGCTCTTCCCCCAACGGCAAGCTTTCCCGCCTTTGACGCTCTTTCAGACTCTCCTCTTCCTCCTTTCTCTCCCGCTCTTTCACTCTCATCTTCCTCCTCCTTGTTTCTCTCCCTCCTTTCACTTCTTCTTCTTCTTCGTTTCTCGTTTCCCTCATCGTCATATTTTTCCTCTTAATTTCTCCTTTCTCTCATGTGTTCCTCTCAGTCTCTCTCCACCTCATTTCTTGTTTCCCTCCTCTTCGTCTTCCTCCCCCTCGTCTCTCTCCTCCTCTTCTCACTCCTCCTTGTATCTCTCCTCCTTGTTTCCCTTCTACTCCTTTTTCTCCCCTTGTGCTCAGTTTCTTTCCCTCTTCTTTCTCTTCTCTTTTCTTTTTTTGAATAGTTTCTTTTTTTTTAATAATTTAACCCTTTTAAGTTTTACTAATATAAAGAACGTAAAATGATACAACAGAGAAAAAAAAAAGAACAGAAAGAGAACAGAGGACAAAAATCAAAACAAGCAGACGTCCAACGAGAAAGAAAATAAGTCAAATCAATGCACACATAAACCCAACCAAACGTCCCACTTCCATCCATTTTCAAGTCAAGTCCAAATGTGATATTCACCATCCTGCGAGTGTCCAAAGTAACGCCTGTCCGGACCCTGACTGTGGGTTAGGGTTAGGGTTAGGGTTAGCCCAAGTACATAACCCTGACATCCAGTGGGATGGTGATTGTAAGGGTTACCCTTAATTGATTTCAGTCCAATATTTCTGAGCAACAGGACAGTCCCAAAACACGCAATAGTGGTTTGCCTCCTGGTGCCACAGTTTCTCTTGCAATTGTTTACTTGTTTATTTATTTCAGGGGACAGTGCATATTAATAAATATTTCTGTAAATATGATATGCCAGAATTAGCCAAAAGGCTATTTTTCATGTGTCGTCCCATGACAGCAGTTGGACTTTCCCTGTGAATGGGCACTTTGACATGGTGTTATGAAAAAACGTGACAATTTTCCAGCAGATCTCTCCAAATTTGCAATTTTGTGGTCTTCCACGGAGATGCACATATACTTTCCCACTCCTCATCTGTCAAAACAAAGTTACCTACTTTTTCCAATGTATTTTTTTCATATATGGTTGAATGACTTGATTATTTATGCTTTTATATATAATAAGTCCTTATTTGTAAATATCTATAAAGTCTTCTTTCTCCAAGTCAAAGGATTCTTTTAACATATCAAAGCTTTTCATGTGATTTGCTTTCTCAATCTGGCAAAAAAAACAACTTTATATCTTTTGTTATCCCGACTTTAAATCTCAAATCTGTGCTGTTAGGTGCAAACTTTGATCATAAGCCAACCACGTTAATATTTTAGTCTTTGTTTAGGTTATATGATTTGATTAGGTTTTACCAAGTTGAAAGCATAGATTTTTCCCAGGGATTCTCCAGCTCCCCCAAACGACCCATCCATTTGTCATTTTCCAGTAAGGCCTGCACAGGAACCCCTGGCACAACATTAATCTCAATATTTTTCCAGCGAGCTTCATATTCTTGGTTACGCCAGCAACGCTCTGATTTGAGCCAAAATAAAATCATTTTTCAAACAACCCCAACCCCCTTTTCCCTTTGATAGTTGTAGAGTTTTGAATCAGATCAGGTTTCTTTCCTTGCCAAACAAATCTTGAGATTGTTTTATTCCACTCATCAAAATGTAGTTGATGATGTAATCATTGACTGAGGTTCGGGTGGGTTAGGACCACGCCTCAACCTCCTACTCCTCCAGCAACCACGCCTCCACTTTTAAACAACACCTCTAATTACACAGAAGCCCTATTCATACAGGCCTATCCCTGCATCTCTTGTTGTCTCTGCTTTCTCGACCCCGCCGTCCCACCCCATGTCTCTATCATCTTCACAGTAACACATCACCATTTTAGGAGGGTGGGTTCTGAATCAGCTGGGCATATTCCCCGAGACGGAGCCCCATCCACAGTCTCTCTTGTGACGGAGCCAGTCCGTCAGAGGTTCTAGTCGCCGTTTGTACAAGTGCGGAGCCCGTTCATGCCCGCGCGCACAGACCAACACACACTCGTTCATTTCCCCCGTTTCATTCATTCGCACCACACGCATCATTCACACACTTCCCGCACTCCTCTGACACTTGCGCGTGTTAGAATAATTCTTAATCATACACGCCAGCTCTTACCCATGTTGATTTGCAGCCTCGCTCCTCCGATGCGGCGCGTTGGACCAAAACCGAGCCAGTACTTCCTGGTAGGTTAAATAGGCACTGTTCGCGCCGTGGTGCTGACCATGTGACATGCCATGATGCAAGCAGAGGTTTACGCCTCTTTTGTGTTATTTTGAACATGATTATGTAATTAACAAGCTCTTGCGTCGTAGGAAGTTGCCAACATGTTTGTTTAACTATTTATTTTGGGTTTTCATTATCGTTGTATTTGCTCAGTGGGAGGGGCAAGTGACAAATAAAGGGAGCCGCTTTTGGCCTGGGGGTCAGTGGGGCCCCGGTTACAGTGCAGGTAACAAGGGTGCTGAGGGAGAGAAAGAGATTGGATAGGTAAAGTTAAAGCTGAACTTTACGTTTGAACCTTGTAACGCTGGTTGGGGATGGAAATCGGAAGAGTCTGGAACAGATAGAGAAATGTGGGAAGAACCCTCTAAGAGACTCCTTTTGCCATTTAAATGGATATGTCTTTCTCGAGGTCGGAGGGGGTTGCCAGAATAAGATGATTTCAATGTTTTGTACATTTAATTTGTAACCAGACTTTGGACCAATTTTATGTTCCATCCCATCAATTATAGCACAGTGAATTGTTTTTGATTGTCTAATAGATTGGGCCAATGATTCCAAGTACAAAGCAAACAGCACAGTCACTGGATCTGTCAGGTGACCATTGATTTGAACTTGATGTTGATCGTAAAGAGCCCAAATATTTTGTATAATTAAATTGTCTGTTTGAAATTTGTTTAGCACTTCAAATAAATCAGCCCAGCTAACAGAGTGAAAAGCTTTCTCCGCATCCAGACTAATTATTATGGCTTTGTTTTGTTGTTTTTGTGTATGGTTCATTATGTGTGATGGTCTTATGTTGTCTTGTGTTTGTCATTTGGTAATAAATCCTATCTGATCATTGTGGATTAATTTTGGGAGTATTTGTTCCATTCTTTTGGCCATAATTCAGAATTGAAATAGGTCTATATGAAGCACAATCGAGTTGGTCATTTCTCCCTTTAGGTATTGGCGATAGATAGAGTGCTAGTTATTTGGTCTGTAGCTTTTTTGTGACAGAGCGGCTGAGAACTCAGCAACAGCACAGCAACTGTGTCGGGCTCTTGAACATGGACAGGAGCTGATTCCACAACACAGGAGCTCAGAAGTTCTACCTCCTACTGTGCTTTTAGAGACAAACACACACATGAACCCACACAAACACACACACACACGCATGAGCCCACACACATAAACACACACACACACGCATGAGCCCACACACATAACACACACACACACACACACGCATGAGCCAACACACATAAACACACACACATGAGCCCACACACATAAACACACACACACACACACAAACGCATGAGCCCACACACATAAACACACACACACACGCATGAGCCAACACACATAAACACACACACATATGAACCCACACACATAAACACACACACACACAGGCATGGGCCCACACACATAAACACACACACACGTATGAGCCCACACACATAAACACACACACACACACACACACACGCATGAGCCCACACATATAACACACACATACACGTATGAGCCCACACACATAAAACACACACACATGCACATGAGCCCACACACATAAACACACACACGCATGAGCCCACACACATAAACACACACACGTATGATCCCACACACATAAACACACACACACACGTATGAGCCCACACACATAAACACACACACACACACGCATGAGCCCACACACATCAACACACACACACACACACACACGCATGAGCCCACACACATAAACACACACACGCATGAGCCCACACACATAAACACCACACACACACACACACGCATGAGCCCACACACATAAACACACACACGTCTGAGCCCACACACATAAACACACACAGACCACACGACGCATGAGCCCACACACATAACACACACACACACACACGTATGAGCCCACACGCATAAAAACACACACACACACACACACACACACGCATGAGCCCACACACATAAACACACACACACACACACACACACACGCATGAGCCCACCACATAAACACACACACACACACACACATATGAGCCCACAACATAAACACACACACACACACACACACGCATGAGCCCACACACATAAACACACACACGTATGAGCCCACACACATAAAACACACACACACACGTATGAGCCCACACACATAAACACACACAAAAACACACACACGTATGAGCCCACACGCATAAATACACACACACACACACACGCACACACGCATGAGCCCACACACATTAAACACACACACACACCACACACACGCATGAGCCCACACACATAAACACACACACACACACACACACACACGCATGAGCCCACACACATAAACACACACACACACACACGCATGAGCCCACACACATAAACACACACACACACACGCATGAACCCACACACATAAACATACACACACACAGGCACACGTCTGAGCCCACACGCATAAACACACACACACACACACACACACGCATGAGCCCAACACACATAAACACACACACACACACACGCATGAACCCACACACATAAACACACACACACACACACGCATGAGCCCACACACATAAACACACACACACACACATGCATGAGCCCACACACATAAACACACACACACGCATGAGCCCACACACATAAAACACACACACGTATGAGCCCACACACATAAACACACACACACACGCATGAGCCCACACACCTAAAACACACACACACACACACACACGTATGAGCCCACACACATAAACAACACACACACACAACACACGTATGAGCCCACACACATAAACACACACACATATGAGCCACACACATACACACACCAACACACATACACACACGTATGAGCCCACACACATAACACACACACACACACACACAGCCCACCACATACACACACACACACACACACGCATGAGCCAACACACATAAACACAACACACGTATGAGCCCACACACATAAACACACACACACACACAACACACGTATGAGCCCACACACATAAACACACACACACACACGCATGAGCCAACACACATAACACACACACATATGAAGCCCACACACATAAACACACACACACACAGGCATGGGCCCACACACATACAAAACACACACACGTATGAGCCCACACACATAAACACACACACACACACACACACACGCATGAGCCCACACATATAAACACATACACGTATGAGCCCACACACATAAACACACACACATGCATGAGCCCACACACATAAACACACACACGCATGAGCCCACACACATAAACACACACACGTATGAGCCCACACATATGAACACACACACGCACACACGCATGAGCCCACACACATAAACACACACACGTATGAGCACACACCACATAAACACACACACACGTATGAGCCCACACACATAAACACACACACACACACACACACACGCATGAGCCCACACACAAACACACGCATGAGCCCACACACATAAACACACACACACACACACACACTCACGTATGAGCCCACACACATAAACACACACACACACACACACACACACGCATGAGCCCTCACACATAAACACACACTCGTATGAGCCCACACACACACGCATGAGCCCACACACATAAACACACACCCACGCATGAGCCCACACACATAAAACACACACACACACACGAGCCCAGACACATAAAACACACACCACACCCACGCATGAGCCCACACACATAAACACACACACACACACACACACACACACACACGTATGAGCCCAGACACATAAACACACACACACACCACACGCATGAGCCCACACACATAAAACACACACACACACACACACACGCGCATGAGCCCACACACATAAACACACACACACACACACACACACACATGTATGAGCCCACACACATAACACACACACACACACACACACACACACGCATGAGCCACACACACATAAACACACACACACACACACACACACACACACGCATGAGCCCACACACATAAAACACACACACACACACCACACACACACGCATGAGCCCACACACATAAACACACACGTATGAGCCCACACAGACATACACACACAAACACACACACACGCAATGAGTCCAAACACACACACATGAGCCCTGATACACACACACACACACACACACACACACATAAACACACACACACACACACACTTATGAGCCCACACACACACCACACACACACACATACACACACACACACACACACACACACACAAACACACACATACGCATGAGCCCACACGCACACACGCATGAGCCAACACACACGTACACACACAAACACACACACACACACACACACACGCGTATGAGCCCACACACATAAACACACACACACACACACACACACACGCACACACACGTATGAGCCCACACACATGTACAAAACACATGAGCCCTGATACACACACACACACACGCATGAGCCCACACACACATACACACACACACACACACACACACAAACACACACACACACACACGCATGAGCCCCAAACACACAAACACACACATGAGCCCACACACATAAACACAACACACACACACACACACACACACGTATGAGCCCACACACACATCCACACACGAGCCCACACACACATACACACACGCATGAGCCCACAAAACACACACACATGAACCCACACACACACGTATGAGCCCACACACA
>BJKM01000960.1:177025-184307 GCA_015082035.1 Chaenogobius annularis | reverse complement strand
CCCCCACAATCACTACCAATCACTACCAATCACTCACAATCACAATCACTCACAATCACCTACAATCACTGTCACCCACAGTCACTCACAATCACCTACAATCACTCACAATCACCCACAAGTCACTCACAATCACTCACAATCACTCAACAATCACCCTAAATCAAGCAATCACTCACAATCACTCAAAAGCACCTCTAAATCAAGCAATCACTCACAATCACCCTAAATCACCCACAATCACTCACAATCACCTCAAATCACTCACAATCACTCACAATCACTCATAACCCCTCAAAATCTCTTACAATCCCTCACAATCACCCACAATCCCTCACAATTACTAGAAATCACCCGCAATCACCCACAATCACTCAAAAGCACCCTAAATCACGCAATCACACACAATCCCCCACAATCTCCCACAATCACCCACAATCACTACCAATCACTCACAATCACTCACAATCACCTACAATCACTCACAATCACCCACAGTCACTCACAGTCACTCACAGTCACTCACAATCCCTCACAATCACTCACAATTTCCCACAATCCCTCACAATCACTTACAATCACCTACAATCACTCACATCACCCTCACAATCACCTACAATCACTCAGTCACTCACAATCACGCAATCACACACAATCCCCCACAATCTCCCACAATCACCCACAATCACCCACAATCACTACCAATCACCCACAGTCACTCACAATCACCTACAACTCACCCACAATCACCTACAATCACCCACAATCACCTCACAATCCCTCACAATCACCCACAGTCACTCACAATCCCTCACAATCCCCCACAATCCCCCACAGTCACTCACTCACAGTCAGTGTCCTTCACCTTTTGCGAACCGTCCCTTGGGCACAGAGAAGGCCTGGATCTGCAGAGGCACCAGTTTAAGGCGGAACACGGAGGACATGTGCAGCAGGCTCTCGGAGTTACACTTAAAGCTACGACCGCCTTTAGTGAGGAACATCTTCTCGTTGTCGACCAGCCCGGAGAACGACAGGTCTGGAGACACGGGGAAACGGATTTGAGAAACGTAAATTCTCTAATTCATTCAAACGAGGGGCTTTTTCTTACTTGAGCAGTTTTTGCAGACGGGCAGCGGGGACAAGTGGGCAGTTATTTTCTTCACGTAGTAACCTTTCTTCTCCTGCAAATACAAACCGAAGAACAGGGTCAAGCAGGACACAGTCAGATCTCGCGGGTTTCGTCTCTCTCTGATGCGATTGGCCGATTCGCTCCTGAATCCACGGCTGGTGGGTCGTACCTTGGTGAAGTAGAAGAGCAGACTGGCACCGTTGTCGGGCAGAGTCAGCGAAAGCACCGCCACCGTTCTCCCGCAGGCTCCGGACAGGGCCACACGAGACGGGTCCAGGTTGAAGTACCACGTCTACGACACAAGCCGGAGTGGTCATTAACGTTCAAGGTTTTGCTCCTTAAAACCTTCATTGGATGTTCACACCTTGGCCGTAATGTTTCGCAGTGTGGCATTAAACATGTCCATGTGCATCTCACATTTAGCCTGTTCAGTTGCAGGTTTTTGTATCGCTAAATAAAATTGCAGAAGTAGACTTGATAACATGGACTGAGACTTGGGACTCGACTTGGACTTGAAGGCCAGTGACTCGGGACTTGACTTGAAGCCGTGTGACTTGACACAACAGCCTGTTTTCAGCACTGACCTTCAGAACGATGGATCTGGGCCTCAAAACCTCTGCCGTGGACACAGTAAATGGATACCTTTTGGAACGTACTTCTGACTGCAGAGATGAAGGCCGCACAAAGACATGGATGAAACAAATGGTGCCGACGATGCAAAATGGATAAAATTACAATCGGACGTGATTTAAAAATGGACACATTTTATTGATTTTGGACCAAATTGAACGATGGGAAAAAACACTTTCCGCAGTCGATTTATGTAGACTTTTTTTATAGGAAAATGTGCAATAAACGGATCAATTGCAAAAATGTTGAGCTGTATTTGGCAAAGGCTCAGGACTCGGGACTGGACTCGGGACTGGACTCGGGACTGGCTACTCGCAGAGGACTAGGAGTCGGAGGACAAGGACTTGGACTTGATGGTCTCTCAGGGGCACTTAAGGACACTCGGGACTAAACTCGGTGCACTGGACTTCGGGACTCGGAACTCGGGACCTCATGGTCTCGGGGGACTGAGAGGTCGGGATCTTGAGGCTTCGGGACTCGGTAGCTGCGGGTATTCTATTTAGATCTTCGGGACCTTTAGAAACTCGGGACAGGACTCGGGACTGGCTCGGGACTAGAATCGGGAACTAAACTCCGGGACTTGGACTTCGGTGACTTTGGACTCGGGACTGGGGTCTCCCAGTTAGTCAACGGAGAAGCACTAGTATTCCTCCGGACTGGCACCTCGGGACAGGACTCGGGAACTGGAGCTCGGGGGGAGACTCGGACTCGTGTTTACTTTGGACTCTGGGTTCAGGGAATCTGGAGACTAGACTCCGGGACGTAAACGATACGGGGAGACAGGACTGCCGGGCGGCCGGACTCGAGTTTTCCGTCTGGGGATCTCCGGGACGTTGGATCTTCGGTTGCGACTTCGGGACTTACGAACATAAGAGAACTCGGACTTCGGACTGGACTGCGGGCTACGGAACTCGGGACAGGAACTCAGGGACAAGGATCTTACGGGCAAGGACTGCGGAATCACTCGGACCTGGGACAGGACTCGGGGACAGACTCGGCTGGACTCTCGGGAAATGGACATACGGGTGACTGGATCGGGACTGGACTCGGACTGGCACTCGGACTGGACTCGGGACTGGTCTCGGGAACTAGACTCGGAAATAGACTCGGACCTGGACTCGGGACTGGACTCGGGACTTGGACTCGGGACATGTACTCGGGACAGGACTCGGGACAGGACTCGCGAAGACTGGACTCGGGAACTGAGGAGACTCGGGACAGGACTCGGCTGGTTCCAAGGACTCGTGGACAGGACTCTGGATCATGACTCGGGACCAACAGACTCAAGGGACTAGACTCGGGACCTAGACTCGGGACTCAGACTGGGACTCACGACTCGACATAGGGCTCGGGACTAGACCGGGAACTAGACTCGGGACTAGACTCGGGACAGGACTACGGGGACTGGACCGAGGACTGGACTCGGGACAAACTCGGGACTGGACTCGGGGACTGGTCTCGTTGGACTGGTCCGGGACTGGTCTCTGGACTAAGATCTCGGATCATGACTCGCGGACAGGACTCGGACAGGACTTCGGACAGATCGGGACTGGACTTCGGGACTTAGACTCGGACTAGACTCAGGAACAGACTTCGGGACTAGATCTCGGATGTGTACCTCTGGGACTAGACTCGGGACTTAGACCGGACTAGACTCGGAAGGACTGAGACTCGGGACTAGACTCGATCATAGCGGCATCGGACTAGACTCCGGACTAGACTCGGGACTGACTCTTCGGGACTAGACTCGGGACTAAGACTCGGGACTAGACTCGGGGCTGGATCTCGGGACTGGACTCGGGATCTTAGATCGGGACTAGACTCGGGACTTAGACTCGGGACAAAGACTCGGGACAGGACTTCGGGACTGGACTCGGGACTGGACTCGGGATAACTCGGGACTAGACTCGGGACTAGAACTCGGGCTGGACTCGGGACAGGACTCGGACTGGACTCGGGACTGGACGTCGGGACATGGATGGATCGACTGGTACTCGGGACTGGGACCTTCGGGACAGGACATCGGGACTGGACTCGGACTGGACTCGGACAGGACTCGGGACAGGACTCGGGACGGAATCGGACTGGACTCGGGACTGGACTCGGCGACTAGACTCGGACTGGACTCGGGAACTGGACTCGGGACTAAGACTCGGGACTAGACTCGGGAACTAGACTCGGGACTAGACTGACTAGGCTCGGGACTAGACTCGGGAAAACTAACACACGGGACTGGACTCGGGACTGAGACTGGGACTGGTCGGGACTAGACTCGGCGACTAGGGACTCGGGACAGGACTCGGGACTGGACTCGGGACTGAGACTCGGACTGACTCGGTGACTCACTGGACTCGGGACTAGACTCGGGACAGACCTCGGGACAGGACTGCGGGACTGATCGGTTGGCTCGGACTGGACTCGGGTCTGGACTCGGGAACTAAGATCTCGGGATGGACTCGGGAGCTGGACTCGGGACTTGGACTCGGGACAGGACTCGGGACAGGACTCGGGACAGGACCTCCGGGACTGGACTTCGGACAGACTCGGGAACAGACTCGCGACTGGACTCGGGACAGGACTCGGGACTGGACTACGGACTGGAACTCGGGAACTGGGGACTCGGCGACTGGACTCGCGGACTGGTCTCGGGACTGAGACTCGGGACTGACTCGGGACTGGACTCGCGACTGGGACTCGGGACTGGACTCGGGACAGGACTTCGGGACAGGACTCGTGACCAGGACTCGGGAACTGACTCAGGAAGGGGCTGGGACAGCGGGGAGACTGGGACCTGGACTAGACTGACTCTCGGAGACTCAAGTCGGACTACTATAGACGTCCACAGGATCGCTGGAGGATGTGATGGGCGATTCCTGGTGTGACCGACTGCGCGGAAGGACGCACCGGGGACGATGAACGGATGACGACTCTCGACTGAGGAACTCGGACGGCACTCGACAGCGCAAGAGGACTAGACTCGTAACTGGCCGCGACTTCGGTAAATGATACGATCGCTCAGTACCACTGTGGAGTCGGATGGGCAGCCGTATTCGGACTGATCGGGTCGGGCTCGGCAGATCGATCGCTCGACTCGGTGTGACGGAGGCGGGCACGTACCCAGGAGCCGGCAGCGATGGACTCGAGCTCGGTGGACTGCTCGCTGGACTCGGACTGGCCCCCTCCGGGACAGGACTTCCCCGGACAGGGACTCGGGACAGACTCGGGACTAGACTCGACAAGACTCGGGACTAGACGTCGACTAGACTCGGGACTAGACTCGGGACTGACCGACATAGGCTCGGACTAGACTGGGACTAGACTCGGGACTTAGACTCGGGACAGGACTCGGGACTGGATCGGACTGCACTCTGGGACTAGACTCCGGGACTGGACTCCGGGACTGGTCTCGGACTGGTCTGGACTGTCTCGGGACAAGATCTTCGCGGGACTAGACTCGGGACCAGGACTCGCGGAACAGGACTTCGGGACTTGGACTCGGGACTAGAACGGCGGAACTAGACTCATACTAGACTCCGGGACTGACTCGGGACTGGACTCGCGGACTAAGACTCGACTAGACTCGGACTGAGACTCGGGGACTAGACTCGGACTAGACTCGACATAGGCTCGCGACTAGGACTCGACTAGACTCGGGATGGACTTCGCGACTAGACTCTTGGACTAGACTCGGACTAACTCGGACAGGACCTCGGACTGGCTCGCGGACTGGACTCGGGACTGGGACTCAACTGGGGACAGGACTCGGGACCGGACTCGGGACCGGACTCGGGACCGGACTCGGGTCCGGATTCGGGACTCGACTGGGGACAGGACTCGGGACAGGACTCGGGACAGGACTCTGGACTGGATTCTGGACTGGATTCTGGACTGGATTTGGGACAGGACTGGACTGGACTCGGGACCGGACTCGGGACCGGACTCGGGACCGGACTCGGGACCGGACTCGGGACCGGACTCGGGACCGGACTCGGGACCGGACTGGACTGACGAGTTTGTGATGATTCATGGACTTAAAAACACCAGATCTCTTTGAAACCTTTGACAAAGTCACAAATGTGTGAGATTTGAAACGGAGTATTTTCTGAGCCTCAGAGAAGAGTGGGATTTAAAGGGTTTAAAGGGTTTAAAGCTCAAAAAGCCCACGTGTCCTTCAAAGTCCTTTCACCTTCATCAGACTCGATTATTTCAGGGCTGAAGTTTCCTTGATGTTGCAGCTACTTTTTCACAGCTAATCCTGCTAGCCTTAATTCAACTACTTGACAGCTCACAGTGAGCCTGCAGCTGGAGCTCACTGCCCAAAGATCATACACTTTGAGCTATATTACATTTGTAGCATCAAACCTTCTGCTTTTCACGTGAGCCATTATTAAAGTCACACTGTAACTTTCAGGAGGGGGAAAGTCTCCTGTGGAATGCCACAGAAGTAGAATATTAAATACTCTGGAATATCCTCCATGGAGATAGATACGTTTAATGCCATACAGTGGAATATTACAGCCAAATGTATATAATTTCCATGGAAACAAGCTGAAGGCTCCTCAGGCCAAGTACGAGTCAGGTCTGTGGAGAGCCCTTTACCCGTCACAGATATTGGCTCGTGTCGCGTTTTAAATTTCACTCGCTCAGGAATGTGTCCCCGCGCCAACCAGAGGTCAGAGGTCAGAGGAGACAGGAAAGTGGAGCTTTAACCCCGCTCCAGGAGGAACAAAGAGAAAGGGAACTCCGTTTCCTGTTTGAGAGAAGAGCGGCCCCTAGAGACGGCTCGCGGACACGGCACGATGTAAAGACAAGCGTAAAGACAAACGTGAAGACGAGCGTAAAGACGAGCGTAAAGACAAACGTGAAGACGAGCGTAAAGACGAGCGTAAAGAAGACAAGACAAACGTTAAAGACAAGCGTAAAGACAAACGTGAAGACAAACGCTTGAAGACAAGCGTAAAGACAAGCTAAAGGACAAGCGTAAAGACAAACGCGAAGGACAAACCGTGAAGGACCGAGCGTAAAGAACAAACGTGAAGACAAACGCAAGACAAACATAAAAACAAACGTGAAGACGAGCGTAAAGACGAGCGTAAAGACAAACGTTGAAGACGAGCGTAAACGACGAGCGTAAAGCGACAAACGTGAAGACGACGCGTAAAGACGAGCGTAAAGACAAACGTGAAGACAACGTGAAGACAAGCGTAAGCAAGCGTAAAGATAAGCGTAAAGACAAACGCAAAGACAAACGCAAAGACAAACATTAAAACAAACGTGAAGACGAGCGTAAAAGACGAGCAGTTAAAGACAAATGTGAAGACAAGCGTAAAGACAAGCGTAAAGACAAGCGTAAATACAAACGTAAAGACAAGCGTAAAGACAAACGTAAAGACAAACGCAAAGACAAACATAAAAACAAACGCGAAGACGAGCGTAAAGACGAGCGTAAATACAAACGGAAATACAAACGTAAAGACAAGCGTAAAGACAAACAAAAGACAAACGAAAAGACAAACGAAAAAG
>BJKM01000960.1:149525-172025 GCA_015082035.1 Chaenogobius annularis | reverse complement strand
TGTCCTGAGCCTGTCCTGAGCCTGTCCCGAGCCTGTCCTGAGCCTGTCCTGAGCTGTCCCGAGCCTGTCCCGTAGCCTGTCCTCGAGCTGTTCCTGAGCCTGTCCTGAGCCTGTCCTGAGCCTGTCCTGAGCCTGAGCCTGAGCCGTCCTGAGCCTGTCCCGAGCCTGTCCTGAGCCTGTCCCGAGTCCTGTCCCCGAGCCTGTCCAGCCTCGTCCCGAGCCTGTCCTGAGCCTGTCCTGAGCCTGTCCTGAGCCTGTCCTGAGCCTGTGAGCCTGTCCTGAGCCTGTCCTGAGCCTGTGAGCCTGTCCCGAGCCTGTCCCGAGCGCTGCCTGAGGGCCTGTCCTGAGCTCTGTCCTGAGCCTGTCCAGCCTGTCCTGAGCCTGTCCTCAGCTGTCCTGAGCCTGTCCGAGCCTGTCCTCGAGCCTGCCGAGCCTGTCCTGAGCCTGTCCTGAGCCTCGTCCTGAGCCTGTCCTGAGCCTGTCCTGAGCCTGTCCTGAGCCTGTACCTGAGCGCCTGTTCCTCAGCCTGT
The DNA here is from genome assembly GCA_015082035.1 of Chaenogobius annularis. NCBI lineage: Eukaryota > Metazoa > Chordata > Actinopteri > Gobiiformes > Gobiidae > Chaenogobius > Chaenogobius annularis. The sequence continues at coordinate 171,495 of BJKM01000960.1, read as the reverse complement.
CCCGAGCCTGTCCTGAGCCTGTCCCGAGCCTGTCCTGAGCCTGTCCTGAGCCTGTCCTGAGCCTGTCCTGAGCCTGTCCCGAGCCTGTCCCGAGCCTGTCCTGTGACAGAACGAAGTCTACAGAATTCATAGTGAACAAATAGTTTATTAAGAATGATTCAGGCTTGGTAACGACTTCGCTAATACTCCCACTTTAAATCCAAACCCTTAACCTTAATTAAGAAGTTACTAACTTAGAATAAAACAAAAACATACATAAAACAAACTGACCTATGCAAAGAAAAAGCGAAAGAAGGAAAAAAATATAATAATAATAATAATAATAATAATAATAATAATAATAATAATATAATAACAATAATAATAATAATATAATAACAATAATAATAATAAATACAAAAAATACATATTTAAAAAATAAATAAACTGGGGGCTCGTTGTAAATGTTTAGAACCAGGTCAACGTCTGACAGTTAAACGGTGAATTTGAACATATTATTATGTAATGAGCGGGTTTAACACAACGGACAACAGATGCCATTAACAAGACTTTATGACCATTTGAGCAACAGCAGAACGCAAGTTTCCAGAGACTTCCAGATGAACAATTACAGAACTGTGACCGCGATTCATCTTGTGGCCTTTTACGACATCGACAAAAACAGGAATCAAAATTGAGACCGGATGATTAAAAATACAATTGCCTGTAATATCAAACACAAAATTATAGTGAAAAAAAATCACATAAGTTCTTGTGGTGTACGTTCATGTGAAATATTGCCCAAAATGAATACAGTTGTGACCTATAGCTCCGCTCGCCTCCATCCTTTTCCCTGGCTGCGTTTCTCGTCCTTTGTTTCCCGAAATCTGTAACAAACAATGCTAACTATTGTGCCCATGTAAATCCACTATTGTTCCTCAGTAATCCCAGTACAATCCTTCATACAGACAGCACTGACCTACATATGCTTCATTCTCACTGCGCGGACAAATGCTCATTCTTTTCCCCATTAGATCATTAACTCATCGATGGCGGCGCTCATTAAACACGTTGACGCCGTTTCATGAGTGCAATCTGCCGTGAATCTGAAGTGCTTTTCCGCTTATTAACGCCATTGCTAATTAAAGGCGCGCAGCACTTTTTTTCACTGAAACATGAAAAACAGAACTAGTTCATTTACGCTTTTTTTTTTTTTCATTTTCTTCTTCATGTAATGAAGTCAAATCTGTTTTGCCACAGTGCAGAACTACTATAAAAGCATCTATTTGGGTGAAAATGAGACCACAGCACTTTCTTTGTATCTAATTATGGAATGTTCTATTCTCAGAGAAGTAGGAAGTGCGCCGTTAGCATGCTAATGTTTGTTAAACTCGCTCTGGGCTGAAAACTGAGGAAAGTGCTGATAAACTCATCGCGGTGAATACTTAGGATGTTGAGAACGCATTAGGTAAGTGAGCGATACGTGTCGGAGCTGCGACGAGTTTCAACTGAATTAGTTCTGTTCTTCATTCTTTGTTTCAAAACAGTCAAAATCAGGTAGAGCGCCTTTAAGGCCTTCTGTGCATCCTAAAGATTCACCTCGAGTTTGTTTCTGAGCCCAGAGCGAGCTTTGCTGCACGCGAACGCTAACAAACATTAGCATGCTAACGGCGCACTTCCTGCCTCTTGGAGAATAAAACGCTTCGTGAATAGAAACAGACAAAGTGTTGTGGTGTCATTTTCACACAAATAGAAGCTTTTACATTATATCTGCACTTTGGTTAAACAGCCCCTTTAAAGACGCACTACGTACTTTTCTGCTGGATGGTCTGCCACCGCGTGTGGAGTTACTATAGCTTTATTACATTTCCAGAGGTGGGCAGTATTTTTAATTGAGTAACTTTTCCGAGAAGTTGGAGTTTGTGTTTGTTGCTCCTTTAGATTCGTTTTGAAAATACGATGTTGTGCTTTATTTAATGTTCTGTTCGACGCGTACAGTCACTTCAAATGATAAATCAGAGGTTACATCTGGACAGTTATTCAGTTTCTGTGTACTTTTACTTAACTAATATTATTTGGAAATATTGATGTTTTAACAAAGCTAGCAAAGCACGTTAGCAACAGCCGTTTCCTGTTTGTGGCGTTGTCACGAGCCCAAATGTGGTGTTTCCAGGTCGTAATGCGTCTGACATGATCCATAAAGAGAGGTTCAAACGCGGCGTCGAGGCTTTGCACACAAGGCAAAGACATGAGGCAAAACTGTTCCTGTGCACGCGAGCTTTGGCCACGCCCCTCACACACACACACACACACACACACACACACTTGGAAGTACTAAACGTCTTTTTGTGACTCGCTCAGATCGAGCTCAGGATTAAAAAGTATAATTCAGGAGGATTTAGATTCTATTTATTAAGAAAACATTTGTTATGTGACTTTAATACATGAAACATAAATCATTTAAATGCTTTACAGTGGAACATTCTGGGCAATAACCCTCTGAACCCTCCAAAAAAGTGACACAGTCCATTTTTAAATTGCTTTTGTTGTGTTTCTTTTGTTGCCGCGCCAATGACCTGGAGCTCGCAATTAAGATGGGAAATACATTTTTAGCGTTGTGTGCAAACTCTTAAATCAGGTTAATAATGCTTCAGAGGATGTGAACAATAAGAAATGATAATGATAAAGCAGCTCTGCATTTGATTAATGAGGATGCACTTTGTTTCCAAGGTCAATTCATGAGAGAGTCTTTGTTTGGTTTCAAAAGGCAACGTCATCACAAATATCACAAGTATAAGCCCGCGCAAAGAGGCGCACATTTGCATATTTGTCCAAAAGCAGACATTATGCTGACTTTTGTGTTGCTTTATTTATGTATTGAAACGTTTGTCGGGAGGCTGATCCCTGGGACAATCCCGTCTGAGTTTGTGTCATTGTGTCCCTGGGCAAGACACTTCACTTTGATAATAACCCAAAACATGTCCGTACCCTGCGCTCCTACTGGTTTAAAAAGGAACTCCAATCACGTCTGAACCTGTGTTGCCAGTTTAACCTGCAGTTATTAACATTATAATAATGTACATCTAGAGCTGTTTCACAGACTGATTCATGACAAGCTGCAGGTGCTGGGCTTTGGTTTAAACCAACAGGATTTATTCACAGGAACTGGCAACCCAAATGTGAACTCATTCTGCTTTCTGATTGGAGAATAGTCTTGAGAACCAAAACACCAAATTACAGCATAAACAATGTACATCATGTCCAAGCTATATTTATGTGAACATTTGTTCAAATACTTGTGTCGGAGACACAGGTTTATGGAACTTGAAATTGAAAGCTTATATACTTAATAAGAGTAACACGACTTTAAAATAACGTGGGAGACAAATGTTTCTTTACGTTCAAATCAATATACACACAAATACATAAATATATCAATAAATAAATAAATACATGTTTAGACATAACATTTATTTGAAATCAGAGTTAATTTCATTGAAAGGACAAAATCAAATCAAAATGCAGATTCTTGAATTTCCAAAGACAAATAATCTCTGGAGCGTTCTAAGAAACGTTTGTTGGAGCTTCGTTTGAGAGTCCGATTTCTTTCTGATCGTTCAAACTTGAGCTGGAAAAAGGTGCCAAAAGGGCAAAAGTGGCATCACCTACAATGAAAGGGCCAATGTGCTAATCTAGAATGAACTCCAAAATCCACCCAAAGACACGTCATGATCAGATTTCATACCCGGCGATGCCTTTTGTGAACAAATAACCTTTTGTTAATTCATTCGACATTGAACTTTGGGCCCAGTAGCCACGACGACGCCGACCATAAACCAGGGCAACGCCATCTGCATTTTGACATCTAAAGAGTGTGGTTTGAGGTTGTGGCTCTCGGTCGCACCTCGGCGTCTTCCACGCCGCAGTCGCTGCAGTACAACACAGAGCAGCGAGCCTTGTGTTTGAAGTGAGAGCCGGGATAATCCACGCCGCGAGGAAGTAAACAAACCACTCCACCGCGCAAGATATAAGGCCACAAAATCAGGCACGCAACACTTGACCTTCCTTCATCAGCAGCGAAAACGAGACTGATGAGGAGGCGGAGTGCGGAACAGGACAAGTTGCGCGCTAATTTGTATGAAACTTCCAGGATGATTTACCTGCGCGCACAAAGCGAAGCCTGATTGGACTCTCGACGGTCTGGAGGCGTGGCCCGATTATTTGTTTCTCAATATTATTATTATTAGTATTATCCATTGTTCTGGGCCCAATCTTAAGAGCAAAGGAAAGTAGCAATGCTTTCCTTTTAGTATTGGGAAATAATAATAATAATAATAATAATAATAATAATAATAATAATAATAATAATAATAATAATAATAATAATGGCACCAGGTCAGGTCAAGTCTAAAAGTCATTTTTTCCAAATGTCTAATGTCTGCCACAGTGTCAGATATACATGTGTTGTGTCCATGGCAGGAGTTTAGAGGCCCAAATACACAGTCCAATGGGATGGTAACCTCAAGCACAGTCTGTATCTCCTTGTCAGTCCCAGTCCCAGAACACGTGGGAGTGGTTTGCCTCCTGCGTCCCACATTTTCTCCAGCAGGCGGCGTTTCCCTGTGAGTAACAGAGGCACTTTGACGTGGAATTATGAAAAAACGTGAGACATTTTTCCAACAGAATTCCCTCCAGATATGGGACTTTGGGCTTCTCCACTGGGACATACGAACTTCCCATTCCTCGTCCGTCAGAACAAAATGACCTTCTTTTTCCCATTTATTTGTAATATTTTCAGTCGAGTAATTTAGGTTAGTAATGCATTGATATTGTTTAAATATTATTCCCCTTGTAAGTTCTGATTTAGAGGCCTTAATGAGAATGTCAGAGGGTTGTAGTGGTCATTACTTTGTTTCATTTCTTGGTTGAAATAACTCCTCGTTTGTAAATTCCTATCGAAGTCCTGTTTCTGGGCGTGGCGCAGTCTTGGCCTGACTGTAACTCTGGCTCACGCTTGTGTTTCAGGGAGCAGCCGATCTTCAGCGCTCGAGCTCACGTCTTCCAGATCGACCCGTGCACCAAGAGAAAATGGCTGCCGGCGAGCAAACACGCCGTCGCCGTGTCCTTTTTTTACGACAACACCAGGAACGTTTACCGCATCATCAGCGTGGGCGGGACCAAGGTACGGGACCGAACCAGGACTAGACCCAGGACTGAACCAGGACTAAACCCAGCACATCAGCATGAGGACTGAACAGAACTAAACCCGGGCCCTAACCAGGACTACAGCCGGACCGCATCAGCATGAGGACTGAACGGAACTAAACCCGGGCCCTAACCTGGACTACAGCCGGACCACATCAGCATGAGGACTGAACGGAACTAAACCCGGGCCCTAACCAGGACTAAAGCCGGACCGCATCAGCATGAGGACTGAACGGAACTAAACCCGGGCCCTAACCAGGACTAAAGCCGGACCGCATCAGCATGAGGACTGAACGGAACTAAACCCGGGCCCTAACCAGGACTAAAGCCGGACCGCATCAGCATGAGGACTGAACGGAACTAAACCCGGGCCCTAACCAGGACTAAAGCCGGACCACATCAGCATGAGGACTGAACGGAACTAAACCCGGGCCCTAACCAGGACTACAGCCGGACCGCATCAGCATGAGGACTGAACGGAACTAAACCCGGGCCCTAACCAGGACAGCCGGACCGCATAGCCTGAACGGAACTAAACCGGGCCCTAACATAAAGCGGACATCAGCATGAGGACTGAACGGAACTAAACCCGGGCCCTAACCAGGACTAAAGCCGGACCACATCAGCATGAGGACTGAACGGAACTAAACCCGGGCCCTAACCAGGACTAAAGCCGGACCACATCAGCATGAGGACTGAACGGAACTAAACCCGGGCCCTAACCAGGACTAAAGCCGGACCACTTCAATGACTTGTTCAGTGTTAAAACGTATGAACACATTTCCAGTCTCAGTTGTACAAACTCAAATCCTGCATAATTCAAATGTACAGTATACTGTACACCGTAGTGAAATATGTATGATTTTATCTGATGGTACTTTTTGCATAATTCATAAATTGGATCTAGCACTGCTCTAAGTTCTCCTCGTCGCTTGACTGTTTTGTGCATAATTCATTCCTTCCATCATGATCAGCAGAGGCCGACTTTGACGTTCTCCTTCATCGACAGTTTGTGTAGCTGTCCGTTTTATCCACAAGTCTGATATCAAGCATTAAGCAATATATTAAAGCCGCAAGCGGCATCGAACAGCCCTCGCAGTGGCGCGCGGCGCTCACACGACAGTCTCGATGTCAGTTTGTGTCCTGGGGAGGCCTGGGCGTAAGTGGGGGGCCTCGCAGGGGATTCAAACACTTATTTTGCTCTCTGTAGCTGCGACTACACCCGGAACTAAGACCAGGACAAAACCAGGACTTGATTGGAACCAACCCAAGTCTGAATCAGGACTAACAAATTCCCTGAAGTCATTAAAGATCTAGAGTAAATAGCAGGTTTCAACAAAGGTTTGGAAAATGTTTCTTCTCCCACTCGAGAATCTACCAGAACCGTAAACTCAACCTGGATCTGAACGTGGACGTCTGGAGCTTAAGTGGTGTTTTTCAATTGGTCTTCGTGCTTCAGAACTAATGTTCAAGCCGACCAGTTGCCGAACACCGTTACACTAACCAAACCTACACCATACGCAGCCTTAAGAACGCGTGAAGAAAGACTTTTTTAAGGCGGCGAATGGTGTAGTTGGTACAAAGTGTGTCAAAAATCCACTAAGCTCCATCCCTAATGCACTCCTAACTTCTCACATCTCTGATCTCCTTCTCAGTCAAGGTCTGGAGTGATCAGCTCATCTAACATTCAGGATTACCACACACAGGTTTCAAGAGCTTGAGCCGCCTGATGTCGATCGTTGTTTTGTCCCTCAGAAGATTCAGGTCTTCTATCGCCGTCTTCCTGTTATTGTTGCAGAGCTCCAACACTTTTTGCGTATGCACGGCAACGTACAACTCATTGTGCTGCGACTGCAACTCGTCGATCCCGTCTCGCAGTTCTTTCATTTTCTGTTCGTGTCGTTTGTTTTCAGCCTCAAACGAATCAAAAAGCTTCTTTTGCGCTCCAGATTCCAGGGCCTGGATCTCCTTCTTCAGGCTGTCTTGCCTTCGCAGAAGAGCCTTCTCCTCGGCTTTGAGCGTCTTCAAATGGACTTTGAGCAGTTTTTTTTTCGCAATGTCATCCTTCAACATCATACATTTTTTGTACAACTGGCAATTTTCGCTTCTCAATCCGTTGGTTTTAGATGCGACTTTCTTAAACACTTTCTCGGTCTTTTTAAGCTTTTGTAGTTCTTCCTCAAGTTCCTGAATTTTCTTGCACAGTTTCTTATTCCTAGCCTTAAGAGCTGCTTCGTTTTCGTCCATGTGCTTGTGTCTCTGAGATAAGGCTTTGAGGTTTATGACTTCCTGCTGCATCAAGTCAATTGCCTGCTGTTTCTGGTCACTCTCCGTCTTCAGTTCCTGTATCCTTTTGATTTTATCCTTGTATTTTGAGTCTTTAACCACTTTGTCCTGGTATATTTTGTTTTTCGCCTCAAGATGTTGCGTCAGTATCGTAAGTTCTCTTTCGAAGGCGTCTCTTGACAACTCTATGGCCTCACATTTCTTCTCCCAACACGACTCTTGCGCGAGCTGCCGTATCATGCGGGACATGTTATCTTGCAGGAGCTTCAGTTCTTCGCATCTTTTGTCTCTCTCCAACTGCAACTGAATATTGTGCGCTTCCATGTCTTCTCGGGGAAGTTTGGACTTCAGCTGCTCAAAACGCTCTTGCATTTGTCTGTTCAGGACTTTAAACGTTTCGACCTCCTCCTGTAATTTTCGGCACTCTTCTTGGACCGCGTCGCGACTCAAAACGCAGGTTCGTAGCTCCACACAGCTGTTATAAATGTTCTTATTTTCCTGACAGATGCAATCGAGTTCAGATTTTAACATGACACAGCGCTTGTCCGTGTCGTCTTGAGGGAATTTGGATTTCAGCTCGTCATACTCCTCTTTCATGTCGCTGTTCTGGACTTTCAGTATTTTAACCTCCTGTTCCAGTTCCCTAACTTCTTCAGGATCCATCTTTGTGTGACCTATTTTCCTCCACAGCTCAAGACACCCATCTAGAATGGCATTATTTTCCTCCTGGATGCGATCCTTCCCAGCTTTTAACTGAACAAAGGTCTCCATCAAGGCCTCTTCTTTTGCAAGCTCTGATTGCAAGCCTTGATGCAGCTCTTCCATGTTCTTTTCAAGCTTATTGGCCTGTTCAGTTATCTCCATTAGCTCGCTCTCGTTTTTGCACTGCCCACCTTCTGTTATATTTTCATTCAGCAGTTCATTCAGCAGCGCACGGTTCTCAAATATTGCAGCTTCGAAAGCTACTTTGAGTGCAAGACATTTCGCTTTCTTACAACTACCATCGAAAATGTTCTGTCGCAGAATGGTATTATTGTCCGTCATGGTGTCCAGCGCTGCCACATAGTTTTCAAAGGAGTCGTTGAAAAACCCCAGGTGTTCCTCTGAAACGTCCTTGTTTAAACTAAAAAATGCCATTTCAACTTGGACCTGCTCAACGCTGCGCTTTGGGTTGGAACTGTTCAGCACTAATGGAAGTGCTGCATGGAACTAAGAAGGAATGACCTGAAGTCTGACGTGCTCATACTGGTCTGGTCTTAGACGCAAGACCTTTGGTCATGTAATGGGAGTGATGTCATGACTTCTTGATGACATCACAGCTGATGAGAAAAGTTCTACTTGGTTTCTAAGGAACCCAGAGGCTGCATTCTGGTGATGATATTCTATATCACAGGCTGTGTCTGTCCACAGTGTTGTTAGTGGTGTTGTTGTTGTTGTTGCTTTTAAAGGCGGTTGGCAGCTGAAAGGTGCATTTACCACCACCTCCAGTAGTTGTACGTCTTGTGTGTGTAAGTAAGTTTGCAGTTCTGTCCGAATGTCCAGCAGGTGACAAAATATCCCACAATGCATCTTGAAAAGTGGTGTCCAGCGCTGGTCACTCGAGTTGCAAGAGTGCTGTTTGACCTGTAAAACACGCCTAAATAAACTTAGCTAGCTAGCGTTAGCGCCGCACAATCACCATCCAGTTTAATGTCTGATGCATGCTAAATAAAACTACTAACACATTCATTCATTCATTCATTTACTACTGATTGTTCCTGTTAGGGGTCGCGGGTGACTGGAGCGTATCCCAGTGCCTTTGGGCCTTAGGCGGGGTACACCCTGGACAGTGGCCAACTCGTCGCAGGGTTATATAATACATATAATCAAATATAATACAAAGATATAAAAGACAAACATTGTTTATCTCCATAGAAAATACCAAATATGTGGAAAAGGTTGTAAATGCCATAGAGCGGATGTGGAAAATAAATAAAATGCTATGTTTTGGCCAAGAAAAAGTATTTTCATTTTAGGGCTCCACACTAAATCCCAAAATGAGCCAATATTTGCTCTAATTCCCTGTAAATATATTGACTGAGATCAGACTCACGTCACACAAAAGTGAATGGACTGTAAAATAAGTAGAAAAGAGGAGAAACATCACTTTAGAAACTTTTTTACAAAGATGATTGTGTACGTTTATTTTCTTTCTGTCACACCTTTTTGCAGATGTTTGATTTTCTCTTGTTTTTATATACAGTACGGCGTCATTTTGCATACCTTCAAATATGTACACATAATCCTGTGGACAGATCCTCCCCGCTGCCCCCCCTCTGTCTGCTCCTGTACTGCAGCTTTTACATTCAAGAGCGCGCTCGCCTTTGAAAGCAAAACCTCTTCACCTCCGACATTTGCATATTTCTCATCAGCAAAAGAAAATAGTCTATTGTTGCTGTGAAATGTTTAGCTCCAAACCGCTGTATCGTGGAGGCTTTCGAGATGATCTGTGGGTGTGATTGCTCCTGGCGCTGGGGTCTAAGCGTCAACATTCATTTACTGTTAACGGCCCCTTACTCTTCTTCTGTTGCTGTTTCTCCTGGTGGTGATCCATGTGCTCATTAAACTTCTGCCTCCACTCGAGTCACGTCAGAGTTCAGACAAAGAACTCACATGACGCGTCGTTTGAATAGTTCTCGTCCTTTGAACTTGCTCCAGTCACTTTAATTTAAAATATTATTTGTACTGAAAAACACACATGACTTCCTCTCAGTCCGGCGCTCTCTCGTCAGTATTTGCAGCGCTCTGAAAGCAGAGGGAATTAGCACTGGGAAATAAGCAAAAGCTAGCCCACCCCGACATGCTAATGTGAACACACAGTTGTGATGAAGGTGATTTGAGTCAGAAATGCTCAGAACGAGTCTGAGATGATTTATGGATTTAAAAACAGCACAGGAGACCTCCAGGAGACCTCCAAGAGACCTCCACAGGAGACCTCCAAGAGACCTCCAGATCTCTAATCACACAGATCTGTGAAATTGTGAGTGTTTTTTGTGAGGCTTAGAGAAGAAGAGCTCGTAAACAGTGTGAAAAGTGTGAATGACGATAAATACTTCTCCAGCTGTGTTTTTGACCAGGGAACAACGTTAGAACATGGTCCATTTAGTTCTCCCTCATCATCAGTTCTCTGACTGTGGCTCTGCACCATCCAATAAGGATTTGAACCGGAAACTTTCCAGTTATATGTCCGCCGGCTGACAGCGGCATTTCTCTAACTTCTGCAGCTGAGAGCCGGCGGCCCCAGCGTCGCAGAGATGAGCTCATGTTTGAGGTGTAAACACTGATGGTCTTTGAAGGACATTTGGCTGGGACAGACTCAGGAGCTCAGCGGCCTGTCGACCTTCTGCAAACACCTGCTTCACTGAACCATCTGCTCTTCAGTCGAACCTCTGCAGCTCTGACTCTTTTACAGTTTATATCTGAGCACGACATAGTCTGGATGTAATGTCACTTCGCCCCGAGTGTCTGTGAGTGATTTGTGTCGCAGGGTCCGAGGGCTGGCAGCCCCCCTCGGTCTCAGCGCATGAGCTCGTCTTAGACAGGACTTCAGCAGGAGGATTTTACCTGCTGCAGATGTTTTTGGTTTATGAGGGAAATGTACAAACTCCACTCAGAAAGGCCCGGACGGCCCGGGAGTCAAACTACCACTTATCCTGGTTTAGGCCTTCAGTTAATCCTGGTTTAGTCCTTTAGTTAATCCTGGTTTAGGCCTTCAGTTTATCCTGGTTTAGTCCTTTAGTTAATCCTGGTTTAGTCCTTTAGTTTATCCTGGTTTAGGCCTTTAGTTTATCCTGGTTTAGGCCTTTAGTTAATCCTGGTTTAGACCTTTAGTTAATCCTGGTTTAGGCTTTAGTTAATCCTGGTTTAGACCTTTAGTTAATCCTGGTTTAGGCCTTTAGTTAATCCTGGTTTAGGCCTTCAGTTTATCCTGGTTTAGGCCTTTAGTTAATCCTGGTTTAGACCTTAAATTAATCCTGGTTTAGGCCTTCAATTAATCCTGGTTTAGACCTTTAGTTAATCCTGGTTTAGGCCTTTAGTTTATCCTGGTTTAGTCCTTTAGTTAATCCTGGTTTAGTCCTTTAGTTAATCCTGGTTTAGTCCTTTAGTTAATCCTGGTTTAGTCCCACACCACACAATAGGTTAGTCACATCTTGTTTTGTGCTTGTTTCCAGGCGATCATCAACAGCACCATCACACCCAACATGAGCTTCACTAAAACATCTCAGAAGTTTGGCCAGTGGGCCGACAGCCGAGCCAACACCGTGTACGGACTGGGCTTCTGCACCGAGCAGCAGCTGCAGCAGGTACGACACACCCGCACGACACACCCGCACAACACCCGCACAACACCCGTACAACACCTGCACAACACCTGTACAACACCTGCACAACACCTGCATAACACACCTGCACAACACCTGTACAACACCTGCACAACACCTGTACAACACCTGCACAACACCTGCATAACACACCTGCACAACACCTGTACAACACCTGTACAACACCTGTAACAACACTCTGCAAATCACCTCCGAACACCTCCACAACACCTGCACAACACGAACCTGTTTCGACACACCGGTACGACACCTGGTAACAACACCTGCAACAAATCTGCACAACACCTCGCACAACACCTGCACAACCACCTGCACAACACCTGCACAACACCTGTTCGACACACCTGTACAACACCTGTACAAACACCTGTACAACACTGTACAACACTTGTTCGACACTGTCAACACCTGTACAACACCAACCTGTACACACCTGTACACACAACCTGTAACAACACCCTGTACAACACACCTGTACAACACAACCTGTACAACCACACCTGTACAACAACACCTGTACACACCTGACAACACCTGTACAACACCTGTACAACACACCTGTACAACACCTGTTCGACACACCTGTAAACACACCTGTTCGACTACACACTGCACAACACCTGTTCGACACACCTGTACAACACACTGTTCGTACACACACTGTACAACACATCCTGTTCGAACACCTGACATACCCTCCACAACACTGCTAAACACCTGCCCACCACCTGCCAACACCTGCACACACTGCACACCACCTGCACAACACCTGCACAAACACCTGTTCGACACACCTGTCACAACACTGCACAACAGACCTGCACAAACAACACTGCACAACACTGCACAACACCTGTGACACTGCACAACACCTGTTCGACACACCTGCACACACCTGCACAACGACCTGCACAACACCTGGCACAACACACACCTGTTTCAAACACCTGCACAACACCTGTGCACAACACCTGCACCAACACGCTGTTCGACACACACTGCACAACACCTGCACAACACCTGCACACAAACTGCACACCTGCAAACAACCTGCACAAACTGTTCGATCACACTCATGACACCACCTGTCACAATCACCTGCATGTTCGACACACCTGCACAACACCTGCACAACACCTGCACAACACCTGCACAACACCTGTACAACACCTGCACAACACCTGTTCGACACACCTGTACAACACCTGCACAACACCTGCACAACACCTGCACAACACCTGTACAACACCTGTTCGACACACCTGTACAACACCTGCACAACACCTGTACAACACCTGTTCGACTCACCTGTACAACACCTGCACAACACCTGCACAACACTGCAGGTGCACAACGCTGCTTTTGTATTCCAGTTTTCCAAAGGTGGGACTGGGTTCTTCTTCTTCTTAGTGAAGCATTAAGAGGAGCATCGTCTTTGGTGGTGGTTTATCTTCACTGCAGAACCTGCCGTTTGTTTCAGTTCGCGGAGCAGTTCAGAGAGCTGAAGGAGGCGGCCCGTTTGGCTCGAGAGAAATCCCAGGAGCGATACGAGCTTTGCAACCCGGCGCTCGGTGTCCCCGCCCCGCAGGTCAGACACTGCTACTACACACACAAACACTGAGCTCACTTCAGGAGGAGGAGATCTTTATTCGAGCTCTTTTGAGGTTTTTGCCTTGGTGTAGCTAAAGCTGAGGTACACAACTTTTCCTTGTTTGTTTTTCCTCCAGAAAGTGTATGGTAAAAGCAGAACTCTGTGACAAAGCCACACCTTTGTGCTTGTATCTAATTTGTGTGGTTCCAGATAAAAACAGTAATGGCAGAATATAAACTGCATAGAAAGGCCCAATGTCTGACAATTGAACTTGGAACCTTCTGGCTAAGAGGCAAGAGAACAACCACTTTACACTGTCTTCAAATGAGTATCGAGTATCGAGAAGGTCCTACAACCTTCACAAAGGTCACATTTTGAAGTTAGTCGTCACTATTTTCACCACATGAACTTTGGTCTTTTAAGAGGAGGTAAAACAGAAGAAAAGTATGTTTGGGTTGAATGTGCCACCGAGCACGGGCCAATGAAACGAATACACCACCGTGAGAACAGGGTGAACCCACCTGAAACTGGGCCTTCAGGTCAAAGTCAGAGCAGCTTCAGGTTAAAGCTCCATCCTTTAGGGCAGGCCTAAGCCAGCTCAGATCTGTGTAGAGTCTACCTCCTCAGGCCAGTGAGTGCCCTTAGATTTAAAGTGACTTCTGGGTGGAGTCGAAATGTCCCTCATTGGTCCAGGAGTATTTTTTGACACTGTTTTAAGAGTCCACTGAAACACATCTTCTTTGTTACCCTAATAGACCTGTAATGGGCCATAACATCCTATCGTTAGCTGCTGCAGCTCTCTCATCACTGATGAGTACCTGATCAACATCAGAATCCCGCCCCATGGCTTCAAAATGCTGCTGTACAGGAGCTGGAGCTGTAGAGAGGGCGGGTCAGTGGGAGAGGGGTATATTTTGGACCCTCAGGTTCCACAGGGTAGCGACCCTCAGGTTCCTCAGGGTAGCGACCCTCAGGTTCCACAGGGTAGTGACCCTCAGGTTCCAGTGTAGCGATCCTCAGGTTCCACAGGGTAGTGACCCTCAGGTTCCACAGGGTAGCGACCCTCAGGTTCCACAGGGTAGTGACCCTCAGGTTCCAGTGTAGCGATCCTCAGGTTCCACAGGGTAGCGACTCTCGTAGCCGACCCTCAGTTCCACAGCTCGGTTAGTGACCCTCAGGTTCCAGTGTAGCGATGCCTCAGGTTCCACAGGGTAGCGACCCTCAGGTTCCAGCAGGGTAGTGACCCTCAGGTTCCGTAGTTGTTCAAGCGACTCTTCAGGTTCTCAGGTTGTGTAGCGATCCTCAGGTTCCACAGGGTAGCCGACCCTCAGATTCCACAGGAGACGCGACCCTCAGGTTCCACAGGGTAGCGACCACTCAGGTTTCCACAGGGGAGCGACCCACAGGTTCCACAGGTAGCGACCACAGGTTCCACAGGTAGCACCTTCAGTTTCAGGGGTAGCGACCCTCAGGTTCACAGGGTACGACGTCAGCTCACGGTAGCGACCCTCAGGTTCCACATGGGTAGCGACCTCAGGTTCCACTGGGTATCGACCCCATTCACCTAGGGACCTTCAGTTCCTACAGGGTAGCGACCCTCAGTTCCTCAGGGTAGCGACCCTCAGGTTCCTCAGTCCGTAGCGACCCTCAGGTTCCAATCAGGGTAGCGACCTCAGGGTTCCTCAGTGGTGTCGGTGCGACCCTCAGGTTCCTCAGGGTAGCGACCCTCAGGTTCCTCAGGGTAGCGACCTTCACGGTTCCACAGGGTAGCGACCTCAGGTTCCACAGGGTAGCGACCCTCAGGTTTCCACAGGTACGACCCTCAGGTTCCTCAGAGGTAGCGACCTTCAGTTTCCACAGGTAGCGACCCTCAGGTTCCACAGTGGTAGCGGACCCTCAGGTTCCTCAGGGTAGCGACCCTCAGGTTCCTCAGGTAAGCGACCCTCAGGTTCCTCAGGGTAGCGACCCTCAGGTTCCCAGCGGTAGCGACCCTCAGGTTCCTCAGGGTAGCGCCCTCAGGTTCCTCAGGTAGCGCCTAGGTTCCTCAGGGTAGCGACCCTCAGGTCCTCAGGGTAGCGACCCTCAGGTTCCACAGGGTAGCGGACCCTCAGGTTCCTCAGGGTAGCGACCCTCAGGTTCCACGAGGGTAGCGACCCTCAGGTTCCACAGGGTAGCGACCCTGAGGCTTTTGTAACTCGTGACACAAAAGAACTAATTACATTTCTCTCTTAATGTGATTATTATAACGATGAATCGTGGATGACAAACGAAGCTCGAACTGAATCTGGATTGAAAGAGGTCAAAGGTCGACAAAAAGCCACAATCACTTTATTTTAAGTGCTTGAAATGTATGAAAAACAAGTAGAAGTGACTCAGCTCTGTCTCGGGGGTTCTTATCTGGTGGGAGACGCGGCCCACCACCTGAGGTCCAGACGTCACTGTAGTTCTGACAGGTCGGATGATGTCATGATCTCAGATGGAGGCGGGCTCCACCAAACGTATTTTTTAAAGTTCTTTTCATCTTGACACAGTTTCTGAAGCTTTTGTTTGTTTTGTGTCGACAGAAAAGACGTTGAACTTGAAATGTGCCAGTTTTGTGTGGATAGAACCAGTTAATTTGATCATCTGACCTCTGACCTCTGACATTTACACAGACAGACCTGCTCCAGCTCAGTTTTAAACCATAGAATGTTGACGAGAACCCAACCTATTGTGCTCCTAACCCTCTGTACAGCTGCATGTTCAGACTCTGTACAGCTGCGTGTTCAGGCTCTGTACAGCTGCATGATCAGGCTCTGTACAGCTGCATGATCAGGCTCTGTACTGCTGCGTGTTAGGCTCTGTACAGCTGCTGTTCAGGCTCTTACAGCTGCATGTTCAGGCTCTGTACAGCTGCATGATCAGGCTCTGTACAGCTGCATGATCAGGCTCTGTACAGCTGCTGTCAGCTCTACAGCATGCTCAGGCTCTGTACAGCTGCATGATCAGGCTCTGTTACTGCTGCGTGTTCAGCCTCTGTACAGCTGCATGATCAGGCTCTGTACAGCTGCATGATCAGGCTCTGCTTACAGCTGCATGATCAGGCTCTGTACTGCTGCGTGTTCAGCTCTTACAGCTCATGATCGGCTCTGTACAGCTGCATGATCAGGCTCTGTACAGCTGCATGATCAGGCTCTGTACAGCTGGTGCATTATCAGGCTCTGTTACAGCTGCATGATCAGGCTCTGTACTGCTGCGTGTTCAGGCTCTGTACAGCGCATGATCAGGCTCTGTACAGCTGCATGATCAGGCTCTGTACAGCTGCATGATCAGGCTCTGTACTGCTGCGTGTTCAGGCTCTGTACAGCTGCATGATCAGGCTTGGCTACAGCTGCATGAATCAGGCTCTGTACAGCTGGCATGATCAGGCTCTGTACAAGCTGCATGATCAGGCTCTGTATCAGCTCGATGATCAGGCTCTGTACAGCTGCATGATCAGGCTCTGCTACAGTGTCTTAGCACTGATTCAGGCTCTGTACAGCTGCATGATCAGGCTCTGTACAGCTGCAATGATCGGCTCTGTACAGCTGCATGGTCTGACCCCAGTTCCACCTCCTCATTGATTTCGTGTGCCGTTAAACTGGAGTGTAGTCGTTGAGCGTATTATCAGCTCTCCGAGCAGACGCTGCGCTGTCGTAAAAACCAGACGCTCCTGAACAACTCCTCACAGAGAAATACGTCTCCTCTCAGCCCCCGGACCGGCTTTAACGGGGGGCTTTACGAGGTCAAAGGCAGAAACCTCATTATCGGGGCTGATGTGTGGTTTTGGCCGTCCATGGGGATCAGAACATTTAGCCTCCTCCACAGAGCCTCCTTCTCAGAGCCCCCTCCACAGAGCCCCCTCCACAGAGCCCCCTCCACAGAGCCCCCTCCACAGAGCCCCCTCCACAGAGCCTCCGAGTGCAGCGGTCCGCCTCTGCAGATCAATGAAGAAGACACGGGCTGGAGCGCGAGGCAGCGTAGTTTGGAAAGAGAGGAGAGGACATTCGAATGACGTGAACATGCTTCAACCTGTGGCCGGCGGCAAAGGTTTGGCCCCTGGAGTTTCTGGACCCAACGTTTCTGTGACGACGTCTTGAGCTTTCAAAATGAGGAGCCTGGTTTAGAGCTGATGGTCCTCAGACGGTCAGATGTTTCACGGTCACATATTTAAGACCGTTCAGGTGGTTTCTGGCGGGTCGGATGTTCTCGCAGCCGCGACACCGAAGCCCGGCATGAATCTTTCAGCTCTGGACGGCGCGCGCACATGAATAAGTCAGCGCGGTTTGGCGTCTCAATGAGCGAGCGCGGACGAGAACACGAGCGCGCCGCGGCTCAAGGCACCGACACGGGCCTGAATAAGTGACGAGTGCACTTAGGACGCTCCGGTGTGCGAGTGAGTCAAGGCTCCAGCGCGAGCTCTGGGCCGTGTGACGCAAGCCGTCTAAAGGTCTTTTGTGAAGGTAGATTCGATGGATTTGGCGCGGCAAAAACAATCCTCAACACTAATTAATAATAATGTAACAACAACTGAACCTGAATGACACCAGGACTGGACTAGAACCAAGCCGGGTCTAGACCAGAACTGAATCAAACCAGGTAAAGACGCGTATGTGTACTCTGGGAAAAGGAAAACCTAAAGTACTTTTCTCTTCTACAGGTTTGTGAAATGCTGGTGTAAAAGCGTGAAATAAATGTGTGACTTTGTGACTATTAAATGAGCTCGAAATTAAAGACGTGCTTTGTTTTCCTTGTTTGTCCTCGTCCTCGTCGTCCTCGTCGTCCTCGTCGTCCTCGTCGTCCTCGTCGTCCTCGTCGTCCTCCTGCTTCCTGGGACTCGCGCTGCAGTTGTCGCACGTGAGTACGCCACACTTTCACAGGACTGACTTGGAAGTGCGTGATTGTTGCATTGGGCGAAGTTGTGCGTTTTGTCAAGCGAAAGCACAGATACAAGGGCAAATACTGAAGGAAAAGGAAAAGCATCACATGGACGAATCGCAGGGAGAGGACCTTGTAAACAGGGTTGAGAAAAGAAGCGTGACTGAAACGGAACGCAGGGAACAAAAAGTAAAAGTATTTCACAATGTTGCGCTTTTGACCCAGAATTGTCTTTATTTTTATTTATTTTATTATTTATTTTCGTTTAGAGTTGATTTGTGCCTTTCAGAGAAATGTGTATGGACTTTAAAAACACGGAGGAGCTTGTATTGTTACCATTAAACACCACAAAACAAACTAAACTAGGACTAAACCTGGGCCTAAACCGGGGCCTAAACCCGGACTGAGCTCTGACTCCGGGCTTGCTTTTGGAGCGCGGCGTCTTGTTTTCTCCCCTCTGTGTTTATTTATTTAATCTTTCTTTCTCCGCCAGTTTCCGCGCGGCGTGTGAACTGAATAATACAGGGGCTTAAGTGCACGACGGGGGGCCGCGGTCGGATCGAAGAGCGGGGAACGCACCTTTCTCGTATCTGGTGCTAAACGATCGCGTGTGTGTGTGTGTGCGCCACATACTGTTTCACGCTTTGGCCATTGTAAAGCGCGAGAGAAACGGGAGCATTTTGTCGTTGCTACGGTTACGGCGTTGGGGTCAGAAGCAGTGTCACATGATATTTAAGTGGTTTCTCCTTTTGCTGCTGTCAGTGATTTGTCGAAAGACCTGGAACTGTCTGAAATACAACCTCTTAATGGTTTAAAGATGTTACGTATTGAAGTGGGGGGCTCACTCCCCTCCGAGCCTCAAAAACACCCCGTTCTGAATCTCCTCCGTAACTGAGGTTTTCATGTGAAACCGGCCAAAATGTCGCATATTTGAGACATTTCACAGTGAGAAATGGACAGAGCAGGTTCAAATTCACTGCTTCATATCAGACACAAAACCATTTTCCATTTCATTTTGGAGCTTATTTCATTTCAATTCTAATTTGGCCTCGTTAATTAGACTTCAAAGTGTCAGAACCTTGTGTGGTTCTGCCAGACTCTTGTCCAGTCTGCTGTAGGAGCCGCTTTAAGGCCGGATCGTCGTGTCTCTGTGGGAGGAACATGTCCCAGAGAAACATCTCCAGGAGCAGATCGGACAGATGAGTTGTTTCCAGAGTTCTGCCTTAATAATGCCGCTCTTTGTGTTCGTTTGTGTTTTAGTTTCTGTTTAGTCCAGAAACAACCATTTCGATTGTTGTTTCCACAGAAAAGAGAGTTAAAGAGGCCAAAAGAACAGGAAAGGTCACATTTTGTACAGTTAAAGGGCCTTTTTTTGTACCGATCCGAGCTCAAACACTGTCTCGTTTCAGTATCGACTCAGACCTGCTCTTCGATAGTTCTGACCATCCTACCGGGGACTTGGACTCGGACCGAACCCCGTTAAAGCGCCGCACAAAACCACTTTTCCCTCTGTGTGTTCCGTGCTGCAGGCGCTGTCGGAGGAGCGCCACTCGCCGCCGCTGCTCAAAGTGAACGGTCCGGAGGAGAAGCTGTTCCGGAGTAAGAGCGCCGAGGTGGAGCTGACCGTGGAGAAGGAGCGGGTCAAGAAGATTCCCTCAGAGGGGTCAGTGCCGGACACACTCCAAACCCACCACGATCCACTTCCTCTCAGTCCTGTCGTAGGAAAGCTCAAACTGACGATGATTCCATTATTTCTATTGAACACTGAGACTTTTTAAACACATTTTCAACCAAACGAAGACTAAAAAATGGTTCCTGGAGGATTTAGAACGTGTAAATATTGTTGAAAACCAGAAATGTTATATTCTTCTTTGACGTTTTGATTGAAACTTCTGTCGTTTCCTCACGTAAGTGTAAGAAACAAATGTGTAGAAACTGAAATGTGAAAAATGGACAGAGATGATCTGTCACAAAAAGGCCTGATCTTTATGTCTCTGTGGGAGGAACATGTCCCAGAGAAATCTATGGATGAAGTGGATTCAATGGGAGAAGAAATCCTAATAATCTCTGGTTTTATTTGCTGATGTTTTAGTCAAATCCTTTGTGAAATCAGCCTTTGGTTCATGTTCTTCGCGTCTCTTCGTGTTCATCAGAATCCTGCTCAAACTCGGAGTCTTGTGTGGGAGTGAATGAGATGTATCTGCAGAGTTTGTTCCAAAGGTCAGGCCTGGGTCACACAGACGGGTCCAGAGCAGTGAGACTGTGGGATTTAACACTCTTTATTCCAAAACTGCTCCACCAAAACGCTCCACGAAGGTTTTCAACGCTCGCTCCAAAAGAAATGTGAATTCTGTCAACGGTTTTAAGAGTGAGTTTTCACCGCTCATCGGAATCATCAGCAGAATCAGCAGAATCAGCAGAATCATCAGCAGAATCATCTTCAGAATCAGCAGAATCAGCAGAATCATCAGCAGAATCATCAGCAGAATCATCAGCAGAATCAGCAGAATAAGAATACTTCATGTTGTCTTTCTTTTTATGTGTGGTTTGGTTTGATTGGCAGAATTAGGGCTGAAACAAGTTCATCACAGACTTCAGAACATGCTTTGAGAAGAGGTTTTGTGGCTCAGAAGACCTGTGTTTTCTGTTGGAAGCCCTTTGTCTGCAGGTGTCCTCCATCAGATCTCCTCCAGCGGCTTCACTTTCGCTTCATCTGGACCTAATCTGGTAAAATGTCTGGTTTACAAACCTCATCATTCTGGTGGAGTTTCCCTCAAACTGGAACTCTTCTTGAACTTTTGAGGACTAAACAAATGTCTGGACTCTTTCTGTCTCTGGTCTCAGATGTGAGTCAGAGTGGACCCGCTGGAGGGTTGGACTTTGTTGGGACTTTTAGTGAGAAGGTCTATTCATGTTTTATTTGTGTCTTTGGACAAACTGACCCAGAGTCTTCCCAGAGTTGCTGATTTGACTGAAAATAAGTGGGTTCTTTTTATATTTGACCTTCTCAGGAGCTTGTATTTTTTATCTGATGTGGACAAAAGGGTCTGACCAGAGCCGCCGGGATGTGAAGGTTTAATCTGCAGTAGAAACGTTATTCAAGAAGAGCCACATAATCTTTGGTTGCAGCTTTTTTCAAATGCACAACCTCTGATTTGCCACTTTGGTCTCGAACTGAAAGGTTTGGGGTCAAATATCCCCCCAGATCCCGGCGCGTTTCGCAGAAGAACCCTGAACTGCACAACGAGATGATCTGGTCTCACGCTGTTTGCTGGTCTTTTTTCCTGGCTCCGGTTGCTACGCGAGTCGTGGATGCGGTTGCCACGCTGTCGGTCGTCATGGTAAAGGAAGCAGGAGGATTTGGACGCAGATGGACGTGTGTGTACATGAGCTGCGGAGTAAAGAACGTCAAACAGGCGGGAGACTCTGGAGCGCTGCATTATTGAAGACGAAAGAAGACGAAGAGGCCGAATGTTCACTGCGCCAGAGTCAGAGTTGTTATTGCATCAGAGCGTGTCATTTTCAGAAAGATGACTGACGCTCACGTGTCTCTGTGACTCCTCAATCACAGGAGGTGTTTTCTGTTTGATCAAATCCCCCAGCTGAATCCCCCCGCTGAATCCCCCCGCTG